>JAJPUD010003822.1:100789-119952 GCA_023553655.1 Myrmecobius fasciatus | reverse complement strand
AGTGAAATCAGCAGAACCAGGAGAACATTATACACAGCAACAAGACTATATGATGATCAATTCTGATGGACATGGCTCTCTTCAACAATGATATGATTCAAACCAGTTGTTCTGCGATAAAGATAGTCATATACATCCAGGGAGAGGCCTGTGGGAACTGAGTGTGGACCACAACACAGCATTTTAATGCTTTCTGTGAATATTTCAATGCATTTTGTTTTCCTTCTTAGGTTGTTTTTTTCCTTCTCTTTCTAGATCTGATGTTTCTTGTGCAGTAAGATAACTGTATAGATATGTATACATATATTGGATTTGTCATATAATTTATCATATTTAGCATGTATTAGATTACCTGTCATCTAGGGGTAGGGGTGGGAGGAAGGAGGGGAAAAGCTTGGAAAAAAAATTTTTTTTTGCAAAGGTTAATGTAGAAAAATCACTCATATGTTTTGTAAATAAAAAGCTTTTAATTAAAAAAAACAAAAAAAAATCAAATTAAATCAAATAAAACCAAAAGTTTATGTCTATTTTACTTTTTCATAAAAGTAACTATTAGGTTTTATTTATTAATTCAATAGTTTTCTTACTTTCAATTTTATTAATTTCTCCTTTATTTTTAGAATTTCTAATTTGGTTTTTAATTGAAGATTTTTAATTTTCTTTTTTTTTAGCTTTTTTATTTGCCTGCCCAATTCATCAATCCCCTCTTTCTCTATTTTATTCTTGAAAACATTTAATGATATAAAATTTTCCCCTAATAATGATTATTTTTTTCTTGAATCTGAATCTTCAATGGCACTCAAACAGTACTCATGTATGTGAAGGCTAATTTATGTATATATCTTAATGTCTCTTTTTTTTCCTGTGAGAAGTTAACTTTGTTGTTTTCCTTTTCTGATATTTTGCTTATTGAACAATTGCTTTAGGGTTAATTGAATATTAAACTGAGATGTCTTGAAAAAAATTAAGTTAAATTAAATTTTCCCCTAAGAACTTCTTTGGCTGTATCCATAAGTTTTGGTATGTTGTCTGATGAAGTCATTGGTGATTTGTTGTTTGATCCACTCATTCTTTAGGATTAGATTGTTTAGTTAGTTTTAAGTGTATTATTCCATGGCCCTTTATTACATGTAATTTTTATTTCATCATGACCTTAAAAGGATGATTTTAATATTTGTGCCTTTCTGCATTTGCTTGGGGGCTTTTGGCCTAATAAATGGTCAATCTCTGTGGAGGTGCCATATATTGCTGAGAAAAAAGATATATTCCTCTCTATTCCCACTGAATTCTCTCCAAAGGTCTACCATAGCTAACTTTTAAATTAATTAATCAATCATTAATTATTTATAATTTAATATATTTAATAAAATTTATTTATTTATTTATTTATTTATTGTTAAATGAATTAAATTAAATTAAAAATAAAAAACCTATTTAGACTTCTTTTTTTGTTGTTTATTTTATAATTAGATATAACTAGTTCTGAGAGTGGGAGGTTGAGGTCCCCCATTAGTATTGTTTTGCTTTCTATTTCTTCTTGCAACTGATTTAACTTCTCTAAGAAGTGGGATGCTATACTACATGCTATGCTTAGTTATATTTATTAATTTTAGCTATATTTAATATTGATATTACTTTAATGTGCAAAATGTAGTTTCCTTTCTAATCTATTTTAATTAGATCTATTTTTGCTTTTGCTTTGTCTGAGATCAGGATTGCTACCCCTGATTTTTTTTTTTACTTCATTTGAAACATAATATATTCTTCTCTAGCCTTTTACCTTTATTCTTTGTAAACCTCTGTTTCAAATCAACAGCACATTGTGGGATTTTCACTTTTAATCCACTTTGCTATCTACTTTCATTTTATGGGAAAGTTCACCTGCATTGGTTATCAATTGTGTATTTCCCTCCATTATACATTCTCCTTATTTATACTCTTTTCCCTCTTTTCATCCTGTCCCTCCTCATCAGTGCTTTCTTTCTGACCACCACCACTCCCAATTGACCCTCCCTTTTATTTCTCTTTATCCTACTACTCCTACTTTCCCCTTTATCCACCCTTTCCCTTTCCTTTCCCTATACTCCTACTGAGTATCTCCCCTTTCATCTTTCTATATCCAACTGAGTATGTATGTTATTTCTTCTTTGAGCCAAATCTGATGAGATTAAAATTCAAATAACGCTCACATCTCTACCTTCTTTCCCTCTATTCTAACAAGTCTTTTGTGCCTCTTCCTGTAATGTACTTTACCCCATTTTGCTTCCTCTTTCCTCTTCTCCCAGTAAAATTCTTTTCTCAGTCTTTAATTAGTATTTTTTTAATATCATCACAACAAAGTTCACTTAGACACACATCCTTAACTGCCCCAATAAAGATACAGTTTTCAAGATTTGCAAATATCATCTTCCTGTGTAGGGATATAAACAATTTAATATTTAAATAACTTTTTTTCTTTCTTATATTTTTATGCTTGTCATGAGTCTTGATTTGAAAATTGCATTTTCTGTTTAGTTTTGGTCTTTTCATCAGAAGCAATCGAAAGGCCCCAATTTTATTTTATGTCCATCTTTTCCCCTGAAAGATTATGCTCAATTTTGCTGAATAGAATCTTGGTGATAGTTCTAGTTCCTTTGCCTTACAGAATATCATATTCTAGGCCCTCCAAATCTTTAATATAGAAGCTGCCAAGTTCTGTGTAATTCTGATTGTGGTTTCTCAATATTTGTATTGTTTCTTTTTTTATCTGCTTCCAATATTTATGTTGATTAGATAATTCTGGAATTTGACTACAATATTCCTTGGAATTCATTTTGAGATCTCTTTCAGTAGGTGATTAGTAGGTTTTTTTAATGACTATTCTATCTTCTAGTTCTAGGATATCAAGGCAGTTTTCTGTCCTGGCCAGCAGGACTTTAGTAATTCGTGGGGGCGTGAGAGAGAGGAAGGAGACTACATGGCAGGTAGAATAGTCTCATTTATTGAAGTAAAAAGGCTGGGATTATATGGGTTTCAGGAATGCAGAGATAGTTGGGTTAGGTAGAAGGGTGTGGTATGCAAGGACACTGATATGATCAGGTAATCTCTGGGAGTAGTTAGCATATGTTTGTTCTTCCTGTGCATTCAAATTCTCGGCTCCAGGCAGTTTTCCTTGATGATTACTTGAAAGATGCTTCTTAGGCTCTTTTAGTGATCATGGCTTTCATGTAGTCCAATAATTCTTAAATTATCTCTTGAGGATCTATTTTCCAAGTCATTTGCTTTTCCATTGAAGTAGTTTACTTTTTTTCTATTTTCTCATCTTTTTAATTTTATTTGACTGATTCTTGATGTCTCATAGTCATTAGCTTCTATTAATCTAATTCTAATTTTTAAGGAATAGTTATCTTCAATTAGCTTTTGCACCTTTTTTCCCCCCAACTTGGCTAATTCTACTTTTTAAGGAATTGTTTTATTTAGTCAGTTTTCATTCTTCCTTTTCTAAGCTATTGACTCTTTCATACTTCTCATTTATTTTCCCAATTTTTCTTCTACCTCTCATTTTACTTTTAAAATCCTTTTTGAATTCTTCTAAGAATGTCTTTTGGACTTGAGACCAATTCATATTCCCCTTTGAGGTTTTACAGATAGTCATTTTCTCCTTTTCTGAATTGGGGTTTTAATATGCCTGTCAGCATAGTAGTTTTCTGCAAACAAAGATCTTTTCTTGTTTTTTTTTTTTTTTCTGTTTTTTTTTTTTTCTGTTTTTGACTCTTTAACTTTTTAACTCAACTTTTAAAGTTGAGCTCTGCTCCTAGGTACAGAAGGCACTGTCCCAAGCTTCTTGTGCTATAGGAAGGGTCATTAGCTTTAAGTGCTGGGGTAACCCTATCTAGTTGCATTATTGTTGCCTGGGTCCAAATCTGGAAATTTGCCTTCTGCACTGGGGCTTAGAGGCTGCACCATTATCCTGCTCTATCAATGTCCTGTTGAGTCAGAAATGAGGGATTTCAGTTGCTGTTTTATGCTGTGGCTAAGAACCTCCTGCGGGTATGCCTAAACACCATCTGCACTAGAATGAATTCCTTTTCATTCAAGTGAGACAGACTTTTCTAGAAGTCTTTCTAAGTTATCTTAAGCCAGAAAATTATCTCACTTTATCTTTTGGGGGGTTCTTTCACTCCAGAATCTATTTAGAGGCTTGATTTAACACTGTTTCTAAGGGAAATTTGGAAGAGCTCAGAAAACTTCCTGCTTCTCTCCACCATTTTGGAATATGCTTTAAGTATATGTTGTCTCCCTTCATACTATGTATTCAACAAATGTTTGTTGACTGGTTGATATCAAATCCAAGAGTATTCTAAAATAAAAATGCTACAAGAATGACAAATAGTACATTGAACAGACTGTTGATATTGTTGCATTTAGATTTTATAGGGGTTTTTTGGGCAAAGAACCCTATAAAAAGTTTTTTTTTTTCTTTTTAAAAATTCAAATAAAAAATTCCGCACATAAAAACTTATCTGTTTGAGGATTGGTGAAGTATTAAAAAGAGTAGAAGGTTTAAAAAAATGAAAATAGACCCAAATAATGACAAAAATAGATTATTTTCTATAAATATTGGAACTATATTATTATAAGGCATTTATATCAATTCTAGTCTGTAGCATAATGTTAAATTTTTTAAAAAAAGAAAATCACATCCTATAACTGCATTAATACAAATTCCTTTTTCCCACAAGGTTCATTTAGCAACCACTTATACTCAGGAATTCATAATATACAACTTACAATTCATTGAAGTTGAAATGGCATCAAAGAGTTTAAAGCCAAAAATACTACCTGGGTGCAGCTAGGTGGCACAGTGGATAGAGCACCAGCTCTGAAGTCAGGAGGACCTGAGTTCAAATCTGGTCTCAGACACTTAACATTCCCTAGCTGTGTGACCCTGGGCAAGTCACTTAACCTCAATTGCCTCAGCAAAAAGCAAAAAAACAAACAAACAAACAAACAAAAAAAAAAAAACATAGTATCTGGACAAGACCAAGTCCACAATTCATTATTAATAGGCACAGCCTATTTGTGACCATCATGTGTCCTATATTAGCCTTTAAGTCAGCCAAAATTGATTTTTCAGAGAAAAAAAAAATGTTATTCCTTGGTTCACAACCACATATAATTACTAGGAAAATGTTAGTGTAAAAAATAAGATTCAGAGATAAAAAAACAAAAACATAAACCACTTGGAATAATTGAAAGTACTGTGTAGTGTCTCAAATTCAATACAGCCAGCTTCTTTTTTTCCTTTTTCCCTAGATTCAGTTTATTACCTATCTTCAATGCCTATCCAAAATAACTGTTGATTGATTAAATCCATAGATTGTCCATAGAATTGGACTGGTATGATAGATACATGCATGTATGTGTATGTATATATACACATATTTGCCCAATGAATTGATTTGAAGGACAATGAAAAGGTCTTCATAAAGTTATTTAATCTCTTCATTTGTTTCCATTTATATTGTCATATAAACTTCAGTGCTCTACAGAGTGGTATTTTTGCTTATACTCATTATTTTGATATTCTTACTACATTGGCAATAGTTTTAGAAATGACCTAAACATTAATTAATCACCATTCTTTGCCTAAGCTTATTCAATTTCAATTTTTTTTGTGAGATAAGCCAGTTTCTTTGAACTCTTTTCTTAAATTATCCTTGCTATATATATACACACATGTAGCTTTTGAATAATCAATAAGGCTTTGACCTCTTTTATTTCTTGATCTCAAATCACAATTCCCAACTTTATCTATTAGCCACCAAATATACATACATGCATACATACATAGGCACACATTTATAATATATACATATGAGTATGTATATATTTGCATATTTGTTGCATGAAATGATTTGAATTAATGAAAAGGTTTTCATAAATTTACTTGATCTCATCATCCACTCTTACATATATTGGTGTATAAAATCCAGTGCTCTCCAAAGTGGTCTTTTTGTTTATACTCATTATGTACCTTTAATAATTATAATAATAAAGACATTTATCTAACACTTTAAAAGCTTCAAGACACTTTATAAATATAGCAATCATGTAACATAAATGGTATTGTAATATATATTTTATAAATGAGACAATGAAGATTTAGAGAGAATTATGATTTTTCTAAGATCATGCAAATTGGAAGAATAGGGAACACATGACATGCTCAAAGAAAAAATGAGAATCCCATTAAATGATGTCTCTTGTAACTTTGGTGTATAGGGTTAAAACACAACCTTCAACTTCTTTATTTACATCCATGCAGAGAGACTGTCAATAATTATTATTTTATGTGTTTTGGTTTCTTATTATACAAGAATGCAAATATTGGCATGATTGTTCATGGGGTGGTTAACAGATAGTTATTGGATAAGGATCTTGGGTTTATAATACTAACAATCAGATTAATGCCTATGAATGTTTGAAAAACTGATTCTTAATCCCTTTTCCTCCCTCTCCCAACATTTTACTACAAAAGTGAAATGAACATAAGACTGGAGGCTACTTTGTATTTGCTTGTTTGTTAGGTTATCATGGACCAAAAAAAAAAAAAAATTAATTGCTTCAAGAGAATCTTTTGGCAATGAACCTTTCAAGTACTTTACAAAAGCTGGGTTTCAGCAATAGAGATAATTATTCATTGATAAAATACCCCAAACCTTTCCTAATTGATACAACCTTCTAGAGTTCAGCCTTCAAGATTCCAGGATTACCTCCACCCCACAATGAGACATTGGAGTAGAATTATTTTGGAGAAGGCTAAACAAAACTATACAATACTTCTGTTGTCCAAATTTTTATCAGATATTTATCCTGTTCTCTTTATTGTAGAGGTATGGTCTGTGACTGGAACACATTAAGCAAAAATTAGTATTTTTCTCTTCTTATAACTTGAGAGGCACATGTGGTTATGCCAAATGGTAAAAGTTTATTTTGATGTAATGAATTCCAGAAAAAAAAATTCTAAAGTTACAAGGAATTTGTAGGGAATAAATGCAGGGTTTTCTTTGGGAGAATATATACTTGGTATACATCATATTATTTATAAAATATCATTCCTCTCCAATCAAATTTTTACTCACATTTTTTGTAAATTTTTATTTTAGAAATCATCTAATTCAAATTTTCATTTTTGCATCTAAGGAAACAACACTGAGTAAGGAAAGTGACATGCTCAACATCATATATCTAGGTTGTGGCAAAGTTAAGATTTGAATCCATTTCTGATTTTGTGTGTGTGTGTTTTTTATTGGTTTTAACCACACTATGCTGTGTCTCTGAAAGTCCTGGGTAATTGCCATACTCTACTGGCTCATAGATCTAATATCAATCCCAATAAAAAATATTTATGCAGTGTTTTAATGTCTATAAAAGATCTTTATTAATATCTCATTTTATCCTCACCAACAACACCAGGAGGTAAGTGTTACTATTATATTTATTTTACAGATAAGGAAATTTAACCTAAGTGACTTGCTCTGCTTTATATATTTAGTATGTATTTGAGGCTGGATTTGAACTCAATTCTTCCTGACTGCTAGTCCAGTGCTCTACCCATGGTATCACCTACTTGATTTGATTGTCCTTGCCAGCAGACAAGGTTGAATCAAATGGAATCCTTATTTGCCCTCCCTAATTATTATACACTTAAGAAATTAATAAGTTGCAAAGAAAAAGAAAAAACATATGGAACCTACAATCCCCTGATCAACTAACACTGCAAGTTTTCTAAAATTTTCACTTTGGATTTTCTTCTTTTTAATGATACTCTAAATTTATGTAGAACAAAGGTGTTCAACCTGGGCTCCATGAACTTGCTTTTTTAAAATATAGATTTCCTTTGTGATTCAATATAGTTTTTTCTAGACATTTAAAATCATTCTGCTGGGAAGGGACCTTTGAGTTTCCTCATACTACCAGAGAGGTCCATGATCCACAAACTGGTTAAGAAACCATTATAAAGGGAGAAATGTCATAGTACTTTACTCATTAGAAGGGAAAATATCATGCAGCAAAAGTAGGTTAAATTACTAATAATATCCATTAGAAAATGCAAAAAGGTTCTTTTTCATCTCTGATAAATGCAGATTAAGCTTTAAAGTTATTATAATTAATAGGACAATTCTGGTGAGGGACTTTATCATTGGACACCTGGCTAGCGGAGCTAGCAAAGCTTGAAGATGTTCATCATCAGTTAGGCTGTTAAACAATGATAAAATGTTCAGCTGCAGCAGCTCAAGCATTTATGTACTAAGGAGGGAATCTGACTTGCATGGATCACATTAAGGAGTACCCACACTACTGAATCATGGATAATTTGAGGTATTGAAAAATAAATTATAGTGTCCCTTATTATTTAAAGTCTAATGTGACAAATTTCTAAATATAACAAAGAAATTTCTGAAAAGACTATGTTCCTCCTTTTCTTTACCCTCTTAAATAAAAAAAGAGAATTAGGAATATGAAATGAGTTTAGCTTTATGACTTTAAATAGCTAAAAACATTTTAAAATGGCAAATTTCAGTAAATTATGTTTCTTAATAATAATTAAAATTAACATCATATGGGAATATAAACAATGATGTTCTCTTTCCATATTGATCAATGAGTATTCTTCCTAAGATTTTTCTGAGGGTTTCCAAGCTGAAGGTTTCCAAGTTAGTGTGAGGTAATCATTATACTGTGTTCCCAAGAAATGAATTTCATTAATTTTATTGTTGGTTTTTTTTGTGGGTTTTTGGGTTTTTGGCAATTGGGGCTGTGACTTGCCCAGTATCATACAGCTAGTAAGTGTTAAGTATCTGAGACCAGATTTGAACTCAGGTTCTCCTAACTCCAAGGTCTTTCTATTCACTGAACCACCTAGATGCTCCTGCATTGTTGCTTTTTTTAAAGTCGATTTTATTAGATTTTTTTTTCAATTTTAGTCTTACTTCCATTAAGATGTTTGCCCCCTGACTTCCCATATTTCCTTTATTTTGTACTTGATGATTTCCAACAATATTTTCATCTTAATTTGATCATGACCCAAACCTTGTGTTAGTAACAAGGTAGCAATAAAAGCAGAGAATGATACCCTTTATTTCTCTCGGTTTTCTTCAGATAATCTAATAACATATGCATTATAACAATTATCCTTAAAAACAATCTCTGTGACCCTTGAACAATGTAGGTATTATACTTTTGTCATCTTATTTTAAAAACAAGCATAATATTTGAATATTTTGCCCTACATAATTGAATATGTTAAATCAACTGGGTTGTGTGAATAATGTGTTGTCAAACCAAACTCAGCACTGTACATCTATGATGCTTCCTTTTTACCTCCAAAAAGCAGTTCTACACTTTTCTTGTTTTCTGGTATGAATTGCCTTTTTTTAAAGAACAGAATCCCCAGTAATAATGATGTTCTATTATTTGATACTTATTCCTTTTATTCTCACTGAAAACCTCTGAAAACCTGGCTGTTTGATAGAGATACTTTTCCTTTGATTCATATATTTCTATAGCATTGTGGAAAAGAGTGAAGATAATGTGCTTCAACTGAAGATACTTGGATTCAAGTATCTCTACCATTAAATCATTTTGTGTTTGCAACACAGCAAAAAATGTACTTTTACTTTTCTTTTCCTGTAAAATATGAGAGATTTTATTACTCAAGTCAGCAACATTTATTAAGCACCTACTATATGATAGACACTATAGAAAGCATCACAAATAAAAAGACAAAAATAAGACTTCTTCCCTCCAAGAACTTACAATCTCATATAAAGAAGCAATTATGCAATTATGTACAAATAAGACATATAAAGATAAATTGTTGAAGATAATATTACAGGAAGGACATTAATGCTAAGGATTGTGAAAGACATCTTAATTAACTGTCACCAAAGATTTTTAAGTATGGGGACCCTATTCAATTGACACTTCCTTCAGGGCCTCTGCTTTCCCAGGCGCAAAGATTTAGACATAAGATCCTAGTACTTTGCCATCATTTCTTCTCCCCTTCCTTTCAGCCCTAATCTTATTTAGTTCTTTTTTTTAATTAAAACTTTTTATTAAAAAATGCATGGATTATTTTCAACATTTACCCTTGTAAAACCTTGTGTTCAAGTTTTTTCTCTCCTTTCCTCCCATCCCCTCCCCTAAAATGCAAGTAATTCAATATATGTTAAACATGTACAATTCTTCTATATTCCACAATTATTATGTTGCACAAGAAATATCAGATCAGAAAGGAAAAAAATGAAAAATAAAACAAAATGTAAGCAAACAACAACAAAGTGAAAATACTATGTTGTGATCTACACTCAATTCCCAGAGTTCTCTCTCTGGGTGCAAATGGCTCTTTTCATCATAAGACCATTGGAACTGGCCTGAATCATCTCGTTGTTGAAGAGAGCCACATCTATCAGAAATGATCATCATATAGTCTTGTTGTTGCCTGTACAATGATCTCCTGGTTCTATTCATTTCACTTAGCATCAGTTAATGTAAGTCTCTCCAGGCCTCTTTGAAATCATCCTGCTGATTGTTTCTTATAGAACAATAATATTCCATTATTCATATACCATAACTTATTCAAGCATTCTCCAGATGATGAGCAGCCACTCAGTTTCTCGCCACACCAAAAAGGGCTGACATAAACATTTTTGCACATGTGGGTCCCTTTCCCTCCTTTAAGTTCTCTTTGGGATACAAGCCCAGTAGAAACATTGCTGGATCAAAGGGTATGCACAGTTTGATAGCCCTTTGGGCACAGTTCCAAATTGCTCTCCAGAACAGTTGAGTCAGTTCAGAGATCCACCAACAATGTATTAATGTTTTCCTACATCCCCTCCAACATTCATCATTATCTTTTCCTGTCATCTTAGCCAATCTGAGAAGTATATGGTGGTACCTCAGAGCTGTCTTAATTTGCAGTTCTCTGATCAATAGTGATTTAGAGTACCTTTTCATATGACTAAAAATAGTTTTAATTTCATCATCTGAAAATTGTCTGTTCATATCCTTTGACCAATTATTGATTGAAGAATGGCTTGAATTCTTATAAATTTGAGCCAATTCTCTACATAATTTAGAAATTAGGCCTTTATCAGAATTTTTGAATGTAATTTTTTCCTCAATTTATTGCTTCCCTTCTAATCTTGTTTGCATTGGCTTTGTACAAAACCTTTTTAACTTAATATAATCAAAATTATCTATTTTGTATTAATTAATGCATTCTAGTTCTTTGACCACAAATTCTTTCCTTCTCCATAGATTTGAGAGGTAAACTATCCTTTGTTCTTGTAAATTGCTTATAATATCAGTTCTTATGTCTAAATCATGAACTCATTTTGAGATCATCTTGGTATAAAATGTTAGGTATGGGTCAATTACTCGTTTCTGCCATACTACTTTCCAAGTTTTTCAGCAGTTTTTGTCAAATAGTGAGTTCTTATCCTGAAAGCTGAGGTCTTTGGGTTTGTCAAACACTAGATTACTATAGTCGTTGACTATTTTGTCCTAGAAATCTAACCTATTCCACTGATTGACTACTCTATTTTTACTTAGTTCTTATAATTGTCTTCTATTTCTATTCCTATTCTGCCTCTCATATTTTTAGCAAACTTCCATTTCTTTTAGAGGCTTTCCTTCCATCATCTATCTCCTTATTCTCATAAAAATCTTACTCTCTTCAGAAGACATGGTATCCCTTGTCATTCTCACTAGTAGTAGATGTTCCTCTTTCACTAATTTACTAAGACATGAGGAACTATAGATACAATACCTCCTCAAAAAGATATCTATATCTATCTATAGCTATATTTTATCTATATCTACTACATTGTTCTGATAATTTAGAAGTTTTAGAATTCCTATTTGATGTATTTGATCCTGTTAATTTGAAAGATAGACCTTGGGATGGGACCAGTGAAATAATATGAAAACCAGTCTGGGTCAGCAGATAAAGCTGATAATTGTCATCTTTATAGTTGCCAAAGAGTCCTGCAAACAGCAGCTGCTTCTTGGGATTCTTGGATGCTAGTCTGTGTTCCCAATTTTTTTTATTTTCATTCCATTAATGATAGCCAATAGGTCATAATTATTATTCATGATAAGCAACTTTTCCCTTCTTGTTCTGACGTGAGATTTAATTTGGTTGCAAAACTATGATACCTGTAGGAGCCACCACTAGATTATCCCACTTTGTCATGATCTTGCCCAAAAAGTGGCTCCTTAAGAAATAAAGGTGATGTGAAGGACATGATCCCCATTAGGCAGCTTTTCATCTTGCCATTTTCTGCAGTGGGGATTCCACAGAAATCATGCTTTAATTTGGTTTCAGAAACATATTGGACTTGATCTTTGAAGTGAGGAACACAGGGTCATGATGAAATCCTGTTCATATTTTCTAACTTTGAATTCTTTGTAGATCTGGAATTCTGTGGTGGTAGTATGTTGCATAAAGCTAATATTTTCTGTAAATTCCATGACAATGATCATCACAATGTCAGAGACTGTGTCCATAAAACAAGTGAGTCCTCAAAATTATCTTATGGTTAGTACTAAATTTTGATCTACTGGGTTTGCAATTAATACCAACTAGGAAAATAAGGCATATAGTTCTTGAATAAGACCAATGTATTCATTTGTTTGCTCAATTATGCATATGTGTTTTTTTTATTAGAGCTTTTCATTTTCAAAACACACATGGGTAATTTTTCAACATTGATCATTGCAAAACTTTCTGTTCCAAATTTTTCCCTCCTCCTTACTCCTTCCCCTAGATGGCAGGTAATTCAATACATGTTAACTATGTTAAAATATATGACAAATTCGATATGTATGTATATATTTATACAGTTATCTTGCTGCACAAGAAAAATTGAATCTAGAAAGAAAAAAACCTGAGAAAGAAAGCAAAATGCAAGCAAACATCAACAGAGAATGTGAAAATGCTATGTTGTGGTCCACACTCAGGTCCCACAGGCCTCTCTCTGGGTGTATATGGCTTTCTTCATCACTGAACAATTGGAACTGGTTTGAAACATCTCATTATTGAAGAGAGCCACATCCATCAGAATTGAACATCATATAGACTTGTTGCTGTGTATAATGATCTCCTGGTTCTGCTCATTTTACTTAGCATCAGTTCATGTAAGTCTCCAGGTGTCTCTGAAATCATCCTGCTGATCATTCCTTACAGAACAATAGTATTCCATAACATTCATATCCCATAATTTATTCAGCCATTCTTCAATTGATGGGCATCCACTCAATTTCCAGTTTCTAGCCACTACAAAAAGGGCTGCTACAAACATTTTTGCACATGTGGGTCCCTTTCCCTCCTTTATGATTTCTTTGGGATATAAGCCCGGTAGAAACACTGCTGGGTCAAAGGGTATAATTATGCATATTTGTTAAAAGCACTGTTTTTCTTTGTTTCCCAATAATGGCAGTAGAAAAGAGAGAAAATAGGGTTTTTTTTAAACTAAAAAAAAATGCTTTGGTATAACTGTCGGCAGTGTGGTAAGAGAAATAAAGCATGGGGGAGTGAATATAAAATGATTTCTCAAGACCGCAAAATAGAAAAGAGGAGAAGATGGGATCAATAACCTAAGCAGGAAGTTTAATAAGAAGGAGAAATTCATTTTCAAAAGAACCTGGAGTAAAGGAGAGAATGGAAGGTGAGGTAATAGGATTTTGAGCTGTGTAGTACAAAAACCCTTCCTCAAAACTGAAGAGCTGTTGCCCAATGAGCTCCTTGTCCAGAATGGAACATGTGCTGCTGAAAGCCAGAATATCTATTATACCTAGTGAGGAAGGAAGGAGTTAATCATTCAGATACAAAGGAAAGAGGGAGTCCTGGATCTCACATCACAGATTTCATGCTATTCCCACAGAGAAGGTATAATACCTATTTCTCATTTCAACTTCCAGAAATTTCCTTTGTTCCCCTCACTGCTCCTTCCCCCATTATTTAGTTTTAAAGACTTCTCTTTCTCCAAGGTTCCTGTTACCTATCCAGACCTTGTTACAGACTTCTAGCATGAACCTTAGTCACACAACCTTCCTTTCTCAAAGAACTTAGTACCTGGCTAACAGGCTTCCTTCTTCTCCACCCCACCTTAATACTTAGGAACTTTAATACACATTGTTTATTTTATTTTGTTTTGTTTTTCTTTTTTCCTTCAATCATCTTTGGGTCCTCATCCAACAAATTCTTAAACTCTTATGACCAACACATTGATTCCATTTCAGTTACACACATGGATAGCCAAATGATTGATCTAACATCACTGTTCTTCCTATGTGATGTTGAATGTTGACATTTGTGCATCTGATCATAACTGTTTATCCTCCTTCCTCTCTATAAGCCTTACTCCTAAATATTTTGTAGGCCCTCCTCATGGCTTTGAGTCACTCCCATCCACTGTTCCCTATTTTACTACTCTTTGTATAACTTCATTTTCCTTACTTTACTCTTACCTTATAGTTAAGCAGTTCATCATTGTTTTTTATCTTAGAGCTCCTTGATACTTGCCATTAGTGCCTTATGAAATCCCAAGCCTTGGTAACATATATCTTGTGATGATGAAGGAAATTCACAATTATGTTAGTTGTCTACTACAAGTTTATATTTCAATTAACTCCTCATTACACCTTTCCCCCTTCCTTGAATAACTTCCTCTCTTAGCTAACAGGGACTACACTTTTCTCTTAAAACCTCCTACACTTCCATCCCTCTCAATAAAAAATCTTTCTCCTTGAGAAAATTAAGGGTCCCAGATCCAAATTTCTTTTCTCCCCTACTACATAGCTCAAAATCCTCACCTCCCATTCTCTCCTTCTTTACTCCAATTTCTTTTGAAGATGAATTTCTCCTTTTTATTAAGCCTCCTGCCTAGGTTATTGATCCCATCTTCTCTCCTTCCCTTATATTTTGTGGTCTTAAGAAATGATTCTATATTCTCTCCCTCATGCTTTATTTCTCTCACTACACTGCAGACAGTCATACCAAAGTCTTTTTTTTTTAGTTAAAAAAACCTATTTTCTCTCTTTCCTACTGCCATTATGGGGAAACAAAGAAAAACAATGTTTTTAACAAATATGCATAATTGAGCAAAACAAATGATTACATTGGTCTTATTCAAGAACTATGCCTCATTCTGAACACTAAATCTGTCATCTGTCAGGAGATGTTATATGCTTCATCAAGGAAATATATCAATGTCTTTTTAAAAAGTCTTTAAAAATAAAACTTCATTAAGTCTTGTGATTCAAGCTATTATTTTCCACTGATTTCCACAAAGTCATAAAATTTTTCTGCACTGATCATATCTGCTTCTTCACCTCCTACTCATTTCTTCACATTTTGCAGTCTGCCTTCTGACCTAACCATTCAACTGAAATTGTTTTTTCCAAGGTTACCAGTTACCTTTGAATCGTTAACTCCTGTAGCTTTTCTTTAGTCTTTATCCTTTTTGATTTTCAATTGATTCTCAATAGCATCTGATAGTGTTGATCACCCACACTCCCAGATACGCTCCTTTCTAGTTTCAGTAACACTGTTTTTGTTTTGTCCCCCCCCCCTCGGTTCTCCTCCTTGTTTCTTACTCTTCATATTCCTTTGGCAAATTATTATCCATGTCCTGCTCCTTAATCATGGATCTCCTACCCCAGGCTCTCTCCTAAATCCTAAGCCCTTTTTTGAACTCTACTCATACTTTCCCAACTGTGGCCTAGACATTTTGAACTAAAAGTCCCATAAACATCCTAAGTTCAAAATATCCAAAATGAAACTCATTTTCTTCCACACACAAATCTACCCCTGCATGTTTCCTTATTTCTGCAGGAGAAACAACCCTACTCCCTCTCAGGTCACTCAGGTTCAGAATCTCAGCAAGATTCTTAACTTTTGTTTTCTTCCTTTTTCTTTCTCCCATAGCCAATCAACTGGCAAGTCCTATCAATTCAGCCTCCACATTTCCTGAATATATCCCTTTCACTCCACTGATTAAACAACCACCCTACCTTAGATTCTTATCAGGTGTTGACTATTTGAATGGCTTCTTACTGGTCTACATACTTATGTCCTCTTTCCTATACTTTTTTTTCACATTTCTGTCAGAATAATCTTCTATAGCATATTTCTTAACATTTCATTCTCAAGCTACTTCTAAAATCAAGGCTCATAGATCTCTTTTTTTTATTTCTAATAGTCACTGCATAAAATCATTCAGTTTTTATTATTTAGTAAAATGTAATGGACAGCTAGGTGGAGCAGAAGCTAAAGTACCATGTCTAAGGTCAGGAAGACTCATCTTCATGAATTCAAATCTAACCTTAGACACTTACTAGCTATGTGACCACAGGCAAATCATTTAATCCTGTTTGCCTCCATTTCCTCATTTGTAAAATGAGCTAGAGAAGCAAATCATAAACCACTCCATGATATTTGTCAAGAAAACCCTAAATGGGTTTCATAAAGAGTTGGATACAACTGAAAAACAATTGAACCAACAGCCATAAAATGGGATAAAAAGATAAGTAGCAATAAAACATTATTAACTTAAGTGTACTCTGTTCTAATATACAAGCAGTCATAAAACACATAGAGAACATTTTTTTTTCCTTTTTTGTTTGTTTAGAGGAACAATTCACACTTCTGCTAGAGGATGACTAAAGTTTTCTAGTGATGCTATTGTGCCTCTCCTGATAGGTCTGTTCCCCACTGATCATATGGTTCCTGCTGAGTCAGATGCTACTCTGCCATAGTCTCTGCTTATTCTATTTCACTGGAAACACAACCTCCCCTAGAAGCTGTTTGGTTGTCTCTGTCAGAAGTGTTCCACCAGGTTACTCTGCCAGCCACAGTCTTAAGCTTTGGAGTCAGATTAAAAATTAGCTTCCTCTTCAAAGTAGAGTATGTTTTCATAATTTTTTAAATTAAATAAAGCCACAGGATTTTTCCAGTTTTCTGGAGGGGAAAAAAAAGTAGAAACCCTGTTCCCAAAGATCAAAAATCCTCTTCATTCTTATTCCCTTAGATTTTAAGTTTTTGAAACCATAAATCTCCCCAAGAGGAGATGGCTCAATTTTAGATACTGAACTTTTTTCATCAAAAAGCAGCATCTTCTCTAATAAGACCCATGAGCTTTGCCTTTTCTTTGAACTTTTCTTCCCTGGTTTAGGTGCTGACAAATCTCATCCTAGCTTATGGTGATCACTTTATATACCTTACAAACTTCTATCACTGTAGGCTAAACTCTAAGCTAGGCAATGGTTATTCCCCAATATCTTCCTTAAGGCCATAAAGTTTTAAGTTTCCCAGTTTTAAAAATCTCATTTATTCTTCAGTGTAGATGACTAGGTAGGGAAAAAAGCACAAATATAAGCTAAGATCAAGGGAAAATATCACAGTCTCCTACCAGCTAAACTACATTTCTGGCTTTTGTTTCCAGATTGATCCCACAAAGGCCTAAAGAGAATTTTGACTCACAATTATACTATGATTATGAGTATTATCTTCCATAAATATTAGAATGACTGATCAGAACTCCAGAAGGCTATGCACAAAGGGATGGGGGAAACTCTGTGGAGGAGCAAATGGACCTAGAGCTGGAACATGGACCTCTTTAGAGGCAAATGAGAAGTGTTTATAAGTGTGAGTGGGTCTGGTCTTGTAGCAGAGTTGGGCATTACTTCAGAGATCAGCTAATCCAAACCTTTCATCTTTTACTTGATGTCCTATAATGGGAAAAATATTTCTGTTCAAATTATCTTAAATTAAATTAAAATTTCACTCAGCAAGATATTTTCTATGGTCTAAATTTAGATCACTAATGTTGAAATACAGAAAAAAGGATTTTAAACAATGGATTTGGTTTAAAAATCATAATGAATATGCATTCAACTATTGCTAAAGGCCAAGCTGAATTTAAAGTTATGATACCTAGAAAATGAGGAAAGGAGGAGGAGGTAGAAAAAGAGAAAGAATAAAAGGACAGTGGTGTTCAGTTGTTTTTCTGCTGTGTCTGACTCTTCATGACCCTATTTTGAGTTTTCTTAGCAATGATACTGCAATAGCATGTCATTTACTTCTCCAGCTCATTTTACAGAAGGGGAAACTGAGGCAAATAGGGTAAAATGACTTGCCTAGCATATACAGCTAATAAGTATCTGAGGCCATATTTGAACTCATGAAGATGTCTTCCCAACTCCAAGCCTTACACTCTATCCACTGTACCACCTAACTGCCCTAGAAAAAAAGAGTTATAAATTGGTTAATAAACTGGTCACATGTAACTCCTCACAGAATTTATGGAAATTAATGTCAATGTATTGAGAAAATTTGTTTCTCAATCAAAACAACTCTTTAGGTGTTTTAGGAAAATAGTAAAATTGGCTCAAGTTCACCTCTCTAGAATTTAAAAAAAAATAATCTTAATTTTGTAAGCAGAAACTTAAGTTTGGGAGAACAGTGCTTAGACTTGGCTCTACTTTCACTGCTGGATCTTTTATTAGATCAATGTGGATATCACATCTACTAATATAGATCCCAAACCTTCCAAAGATATCGTTCTACAAGATTTTTATCTATATCTTTTCATCAATTCTCTCTGTAGGATCTTTTTAAAATATGAAAGACCTTTTCCTTATTTTTTTTAATATCCTTAAGATACTAAATCAGTATCCCAACAGTCTCCTCTCTCCTTCTTGTTACATGATCAATCTACCTTTCTACTCTTATCATAGAAATCCTCAATGCCTTTTGTGCTATTAGCATATTTAAGGCATTCCTGAAATTGTGCTGTGGTCAATGTATCTATCCTACATATTTTTCCATTACCCTTTGGCTACTTAAAATCAGATAATTTTACACTATTTTTTGACTTGAAGACAGCTGGATTACATGGATTATTCAGACTTCTGTGGCATAAAACAGTTTGGACCATCAAAAGTACTGTTCAATTTCCTCATTTTAATCCAATTTGGTCTTCTCTTCTATCACAATTCTAGACTCACTGTTTTTTCAAGATCATAGATTTAGAGGTGATCTCAGAAGTTATTTAATCCAATAGCTTCTCTCTCTCTCTCTCTCTCTCTCTCTCTCTCTCTCTCTCTCTCTCTCT
>JAJPUD010003822.1:72456-100779 GCA_023553655.1 Myrmecobius fasciatus | reverse complement strand
TCTCTCTCTCTCTCTCTCTCTCTCTCTCTCTCTCTCTCTCTCTCTCTTTAACGGATTAGGAATGAGCCCCAGAGAAGTGAAGTTTACACAGGTCATACAGAGTTTCAAATCCAACCATTTTTCTACTAATCTATGAAACCATTTTTTTAGTCTCTCTGCTTCCCTACCTCCCTCCCCCACCCCCCATCTCTCTCTCTCTATCTCACACACACAATTATTCATATATCAAATGAGATGTGTATAGCACTTTACAGACTTTAAAGTATTATATAACTTTTAATTATATAGTTATATGATACTATGGATAGTATTATATAACTTTTAAAACATTATATAAATGCTAGCTAATAGATATGCATAGATTAACTCAAGACATTGTAATAGTGACAAGAATATGTCATAGTTTCTAGACAACTTGTTCTTTTCATATACTTTTTTGTTCCAATGTATGATGGCTAAACCACTATCATCTGCATTGCTATGGATTTTCCCAAGGAAGCTTAATATACAAAAGATCTAAATGTAATAAAGACCACCATCTGTGAATAGGAATATCTGGAACAATATTAACATTAATAGATTAGTGTTTTTTATTTGAACTATGCTTAGATCTTCTAAAACCTAGTAAAAATCTATGCAAGCAATTGTTCCAAATTTTAAAATTATGCTACCTCTTTATTAGAAGCAAATATAGGAAAAAATATGACAATATCATATATCTTACTATATCATGATATATATATGTATGTATATATCATATCATACTGTGTGATTATAATATAATAGTATTGATGATTGAAAGGAACCTTAGAGATTTTTTAATTCCTTTTACATAAGTATATAGATTACTAAATTTCAAGAAAAAAATCCAAATTGTTTAAAAAGATAGAGAGTTCCCATTCTGAAAAGATAACATTGACAAAATGCCTTTTGAATTATATTTTCTACAGATTTTTCATTATTCGATTAGAGATTTGCTTATGGGGGAAAGATTCTGATGTGAGGATATAATGAAATGAATTAAAAGCTACTCCTTCTTTCATCTGGCTAAGTAAGACCTTCCATTGCAACTTAAATCTATTTCTTTTACTTTTATCCTCTAGTTCATTATATAACAACCAGAATAAGTGCTATTCTAGATTATTTTCTTTGAAGGCTAATATACAAGCAAAGAATCTTAAGAAAGACAAAATTTAATCTAATAATTTAAGATATGTGCCCAGATAGCAATTGCTATTGCAACTTTACCTTTGATCAACATTGTTAAATGACAGATCACTGAGGAACATAAGGTAGATAGATAGATAGATGGATGGATGGATGGATGAAAGGGTGGGTGGGTGGGTGGGTGGATAGATAAGAAGGTACATTGGTAGGTAGATAAGCAGATAGGTAGGTAGATATAATTCCTGCCTTTATAGAACTCAATATGTACCAATATATGAAAAAAAAAATAAAATCTTGGGACAGTGCCCCTGCTAACCTAGGAACAGAGCCTAACTATCATAAAGTTAAAAGTAAAGAAGTAGGCTAGGAAGATAAACAAATAAAAAAAAATAGAATTTAACCATAGAAAGTTATTTTGGTGAAAGGGAAAGTCAAAACATAAGCTCAGAAGAGGACAACAATGTCAAAACAGCTACATGAGATGCCCCAATAAAAGGTGAATCAGTGTCAGGCCCCAAGAGAACTCTGAGAGGATTTCCAAAAAGAGGTTAAATATAAAAAATAAAAAGAGATAGAAGAAAAATCACAGAGAATCACAAAAAAGAGTCATGAAAAAAGTCAACAACTTTGTAAAGAAAGCACAAAAATAGAAAGAGATGTATAAAAATTCACTGATACAAGCAACTCCTTAAAAAGAATTGACAAAATGGAAAAGGTAATATAAAAACTCTCTGAAGAAAATAATTTCTTAAAAATTAGAATTAGGCAAGTGGAAACTAATGACTCCAGTAAATATTAAGAAAAAAATCAAATCAAATCAAAAGAATGAAAAAATAGAACATTTGAAATATCTAGTTGGAAAAACAATTGACCTCAAAAATGGATTGAGGAAACATAATGTAAGAATTATTGGACTACCCAAAGCCATGATGCAAAAATTAATCTAGACATCAACTTCTCTGATAGCCTATAATCAGAGGATAAAACAGAAATGAAAGAATCTTGCTTCTGATCACCTCCTGAAAGAGATCCCAAAATGAAAACTCTGAGGAATATAATAGCCAAATTCCAAAGTTCCCAAATCAAGGAGAAAATATTGCAAGCAGTCAGAAAGAAACAATTCAAATATCAGGGAGTAATAGTCAGAATAACAAAAATTCAATTAGCATCTACATTAAAGGATTGAAAACTTAGAATATGATATTGCAAAAAGGCAAAAGAGGCTAAGATTACAAATAAGAATCACCTAATCAACAAAACTCAGTATAATCCTGCAAAGAGAAAAAGGAAATTTAATGAAATAGGGAACTTTCAAGCAGCATTCTTGGTGAAAAGACTAGAGTCAAATAGAAAATTTGACTTTCAGATGCAAGACTCAAGAGAAGAATAAAAAAATAACAGGAAAGAGAAATGATGAGGGACTCAATAAAGTTGAATGACTTATGTTCCTATGTTATAAGATAAACCTAAATAACTCCCAAGAACTTTATTATTTTTATAGCAGTTAAAAAGAGTATATATAGGCAGAAGACATAGTGAGTGACTGAAAGAATTATGCTCAAATATAAATTACAATGAAGGCACCTACACAAAAATTGTCAATGTATTAGGACATAAAACTGGAAGAAATATTAGTTGTATCCTTTCCAGAACATACTGCAATAAAATTTACATTTAACAAAGGGCCATGGAAACACAGAATGAAAGTAAGTTAGAAAATAAATAATGTAATCCTAAAGACCAAGTAAGAAAAAAAAACAAAACAAAAACAAATTATAGAAAAAATCAATCATTTCATTAAAGGGAATGATAATGATGAGAAAAGAAACCAAAATTTGTGGGATGAAGCTAAATCCATGCATAAGGGAAATTTTCTATTTTTAAAGACTTAGATTTGCAAAATAAAGAGCAGATCAATTAATTAGGCATACAACTGAAAAAAAAAGCTAGAAAAAGAATAAAACACCTAATTGGAAATTCTGAAGATCAAAAGAATGATTAATAAAATTGAAAGTCAGAAAACCATTGAACAAATAAATAAACCTATGAGGTGATTTTGTGGGAAAAAAAATCAATAAAATACATAAACTATTAATTTGATTTTTTTAAAAGAAAACTAAATTAAACAAGCCATCAATTAACTTCCTTAAAAAATCCCCAGGACCAGAAGAATTAACAAGTGAATTCCACCAAACATTTAAATCCAATACTATATAAACTTTGTGGGAAAATAGACAAAGAAAAAATTCTAGCAAATCCTTTTTTGCAACACAAAAAAGGTGCTGATATCTAAGAGCATAATCAGAGAAAGAAAATTATAGGCCAATTTTTTTTTAGGGAATATTGATGCAAAAACTTTAAATAAAATCCCACCAGTATTATAGCAGCTAATCATAAGGATTATACATTAAGATCAGATGAGATTTATACCAGGACTGCAGGGTTGGATCAATACAATTAATCACAACAATAACAAACCTAACAGAGATCACATGATTAATTCAACAGTTGCAGAAAAGGCTTTTGACAAAATACAACACTCATGCCTATTAAAAACCTTAGAAAGCATTGAAATAAAGGGAGCTTTCCTCAAAATGATAAGTAGTATCTATATAAAACCAGCATTTTATGTAATGTGGATAAACTTCACAATAAGATCTAGTATGAAGCAGATGCCGATTATCACCAATATTATCCATTATTGTACTAGAAATGCTACCTATAGAATAAGTAAAGAAAAAGAAACCAAAGGAATAAGAATAAGCAGTGAGAAAACAAAAATATCAGTTTTGCAGATGAAATGATATACTAAAAGAATCTTAGTGGATAAACTAAAAAAAGGTAAAAAAATAAACTTTAGCAAAGTTGAAGGATATAAAATAAACCCATATAAATCATCAGCATTTCTATATATTACTAACAAAGTCTAAGAGCAAGAGATAGAGAAATTCCACTTAAAGTAACTATAGATAATATTCAATTGGAATACAATTGGAAATCTACCTTCCAGGACAAACCCAGGAACTAGCTGAACACAATTATAAAATGTCTTTCACATACATAAGGTTAGATCTAAACAATTGAAAAAAATGTTAATTGCTCATAGGTAGGCTAAACCAATATAATAAAAATGACAATTCTACCCACATTAATTTACTTATTCAATACTCTATAAACTACTTTTATAAAGCTAGAAAAAATAATAATAAAATTCATCTGGAAGAACAAAAGGTTAATAATATAGGAATTGATGAAAACAAAATGTGGCCTAGACATCCCAGAGATGAAACTGTATTATAAAACAGTATGCATAAAAATAATCTAGTACTACTAGGTAATAGAGTTTGGGATCAATGGAATAGATTAGTTATACAATGCAGATTAACAAATGACCATTGTACTTTACATAGCCAAAAATTCAAGCTTTGGGGACAAGAACTCACTATTGACCAAAACTGCTGGGAAAAATTGAAAAACTATGGCAGGAAGTAGGTATGGATCATCATTTCACATCATATCAAGGTAAGGTCAAAATGGGTACATGATTTAAATGTAAAGAGCGATAACATGGGCAAAATGAGGAAGCATGGAATATTTTACCTGTCAGATCTATGCATAAGGGAAGAATATGTGGCCAAACAAGAGATAGAGATTATTATAAAATGTGAAATGCTTAATTTTGTTTATATTAAATTAAAAAGATTTTGCATCAAAAACAAAACATTGTAGCCAGGATTAGAAAGAAAGTAGAAAACTGGGAAAAAAAGAGGTCTCATTTCTTAAACATATAGAAAACTGAGTTAAAATTTTAAAAATGCAAGGCATTCCCCAACTGATAGATCATCAAAAAATATGAACAAACAATATTCAGATGAAGAAATTAAATCATCTATGTCATATTAAAATTTGTTTTAAGTCACTCTATTAGAGAAATTCAAACAGCTGTGAGATACTCTCATCCCTCTTAGATTAGCTAATATGACACACATAGTGATTATTGTTCAGGAGTATTGGGAAAATTTGGACATTAATAAATACACTATTGGGAGAATTGTGAGCAGATTCAATGATTTTAGAAAACAATATGGAATTTTGCCCAAAGTTTAATTGCATATACCTTTTGACCCAACAATACCATTACTAGGTCTGTATTTAAACAGATTTAAAAAAAAAAAAAAGGAAAATATCTATTTTTGCAAAAATATTTGTAACAGCTCTTTTTAGTGACAAAGAATTGGAATTTGGGAAAATGCTTTTTAACTGGGGAATAACTGAACAAGATGTGGCATATGATTATGAAGGAATGACCGAGCTATAAGAAATGCTGATTAGGGTGCTTTCAGCAAAACTTATAGTTTCACAAACTGATGCAAAGTGAAATGAGAAGAATCAGGAGAACAGTGTACACAGTAACAGCAATATTGTATCTTGATCAATTGTGAATGACTTAGCTATTCTCAGCAATACAATGATTTAAATAAATTCCAAAGGATTTATTATGAAAAATGCTATCTACCTGTAGAAAAAGACCTGCTGGAGTCTGAATGCATGTCAAAACATACAAAAACATTTTTCATGGCTTCATTTGGTCTGTGTTTTCTTTCACAACATGACTAATATGGAATTATATTTTGCAAGACTGCACATGAATAAAATATACCAAATTGCCTTCTCAGTGAGATATGTGGGGAAGGAGAGCATTTGAAACTCAACTTTCAAAGATAAATGTTAGAAACTGTTTTTAAATGCAATTGAAAAATATTATTTAAAAAACATTTTTAGAAAGTCAGTATTCATTCAATGCTAGTCAGTAAAAATCAACCCCACCATTGATATAAGATTAAATATTTATTTATGCTTGATTGAAAATCATTTTCTACTACTTGTCACTCTTGCACAACAATACATAATTGCATATAGATCATTTTCTCATTGGCTTTCCTGTAGCATTGAATTTTTTTTCTATTACCAATAAAGAAATTCCCTTTACCAATAAAAAAAAAAATTCCCTCTACCAACAATGGTCAGCAACATATTTTTAATTCAATCTTAAAGAGTTTCCTGAAGTGTTGAGAACTTACACAAAGTCATTATTTGTCAGATCTTAATATCTATCCCCAATGTGGAGAACACCTCTATAAATGCATAGACAACTATTCTGCAATTTATCTTCTTGGAAAATGTCCAGAACACTAAGGAGTTAAAAGTGATTTGTTCTTAAATTACAAAACAGTATGAATCAGAACTGGCACTTAATCATCACTGACTGTAAAGCTGGCTTTCTCACCATTAGGCCATATTGTTTCTCTCTTTGAATACACACTTCAGTAAAATGTTGAATTTCATTATAATTTTATTATGCGGCCTTATTTGCTGCAAGGAGTAGTTCTTTATCCCTCTCAATACAAAATTGGCTATACCCCTTCCAATGCCACATTTTCATATATATGTATAACAATAGCTGATATTGCCATATCAATTTTAAAGTTTAAAAAGCATATATAATTCCATTTGCTCATCACAATGACCTTGAAAGACACATTTGTGGGAATTATGATTCCTATTTCACAAATGAGGAAAAAGACTTTGGTCACAAAACTAAGGAAAGAGCAATAATTACAATTCATCCCAGCATCAACCCCAGTTGAGACCAGGTATTATGTAGATAAAAAACAAATAAACAAAATTTTGCCCAAGGTCATGTGAAAGTGTTCCCATAGGATAATTGGAGCTTCTTTTGCTGTTTGCCTTATTAAAGATAGTTTACCTTTTATGTGGAGTAAATAGCCACATTCTCATTCCAGTTACTATAATTTAGCAAGTACTATCCATTTTCATTCTTTTCTGATACTGGAGAATAGAACAGTAATTGTTACACAGGTGTGGACAACAAGTGGCATTGAAGCCACTATTTCTTGGATATTTCCACACCTGATATTCTGAATCTCCTTTTTTTCCTTAATTATCCTAGTGCCACAACCTGTGAACTCCATATACATCCATCACATATACAATCCTCTCAAGGTGGGGAAAAGTGATTACCTCGAAAGTTAATTGCATGATTTTAAATATTAATCCTGTGCAGTTTGTGTAATTTCTATGAATTACTAGAAACATTTTCAGTTAAGAAGCCATGATCTCATTGCAAATGAATGGCATAATACATCATTTTTCTTCACACATTTACAATAAGATATTTAATTTCTATAAAGAAAATCCTCTCTTAAAAATTTACATACATATGTATATATGTGTATATATACATATATATATACCCTACATATGGAGAGTATATATATTCACATATATGTAGGTTTATATTTACTTAATATATACATTTACATATATATCTTACTAATATGAACTTATTAATATCACATAATAATCAACTATATATAGATATATCAGTGTTCTACTGCTTCAGCCCTAAAATAAGCCTATGCGAGAATGAAGTATCTTCTATTTATATCAAACTATAGATAGATAGATAAAAGCATTTATATCTATCTATATATAATTTTTTTAACAGAAGGCATCATAGAGACAATTAGACCTTCTCTCTCAGATAAGACTATTCATACTCTGCATATTTAGTTCTCTGATTAGCCTTTTTACACAGTGTAGAATACCACTTACCTTCACATACATAGTAAAAATAACCATAATTTATATAGTATTTTAAGGTTTATTTTTCATGTTATCTTTTTATGATCTTCACCACAATCTTGTGAGATAGGTGCTATTAGTATTTCCATTTTACAGATAAGGATCGATCATGTGAGGAGTTAAGTAATTTGCAAAGGGTCACCCAAATAAATATTGAAAAAGCAGGAGTTGAACTCAGATCTTCCTCAGTTCCAGAGAATAGCTAATTAATTTATGAAATGATGAAAAGGCAACCACACCCAATTCTATGAGTACTTGCCAGGAATGACCACAACAGCATTAGGAAATGAGACTGCAATTCCACTTCAATAAGACACAGAGATTCAGAGACAAACAACACAAAAGCCACAGAGACAAAATTTGAAAAGGAGTATGGGCAGATGACATTGGGCCAGGGGTTGGAATGATCAAGGAAAGAAGCCAGAATGAGGAAAAGGATGGGGAGTGGGAGAGCCACAGAGTCATGCATGTAATGAGGAATTTGAGACAGGAACACTCAGTAGCATGGACTCAATGAGAATAGAAGATGGCCAGAAGGGAGGGAAATAGGAGTTTAGGGTCTTATTTTTATATTGTTTTGTAGAAGACAGAATAATTCTTTTATATATTTTTTTGTGGGAGACAGAATAATTCTTATTTATGCCACTTAGGGTTAGTTCATTAATGTATCCAGATCATCTTGAAGCTGTCAGTAAAACTTACACGTTAACATATCCATGTCATCTCAGTTATCAGCACCATTTTATATTCTTTTGGTCTTACCACAAATGTCTAGAACTCATATGAAATTTACATATTATAAGTCCAAAAAGCCCTGATAGCAAAGCCTGGATGGCTCCCCCTGGTTCAGCACCTTCTCAGGATCTGATTTTTGGTTAACATATGACACAATTTATAAATTATGCTTTTTTGATCTTTGTGATAATTTGAACATGACTTCTAGATTCTCTTTTGCAATTTTATTTCATACTATCACTACTTTATACTGGCTACTTATAAATTCACTATGTTGATCAGAATGGCATAGGGAAGTAAGGGAGTAGTCAAGGAACTAGAACAAGAATAATTTTAACACACCAAGTCTAGCACCCAAACCACAAATTGTCTCTTGTATACTAATACTGATCTTATTTCATATTTCTTTCCTTTATGAATTCTAGTCACAGTGAAGCTGTCATTCTCACTGTAAAGTCTCAGCACACAAATTCTATTTCCTATCTTCATACCTAAATATAAGCTGTTACTTAGCCTGAAATGCTCTAACTCCCTTTAAAGCACCAAAGTTCCAATCATACTCCACCTGCCCTAAGCATTTCCTTTTCTCCACAGTTGTTACCCCTTTCCTCTTTCCTTTTTTTTTTGCATTATTTTTTTTTACTTGCATGGGTACATGTCATGCCTCCTTCCTCCACTGAATATAAGTTTCTTGAAGGTAAGGATTGTTTTGATTTTGTTTTTGGATTACAGTATTATCTGGGACATAATATATTGGTAGGAACATAATATATTGATATTGATAAGATATTAACTTATGTTAGTTTTATTTTAAAAACTTGGGTTGTATTCTTGGTTTCTTTTCCAACCCCAAGGCTTTTTGGTTTAAAAAAAATGTTACACCCCAGTGGGCCTAATGTCTATAAAAGCATATGGATGTATCTGACCTGTTTTCCTTTTCTTAATTCCATACCTTATTCAACATATCTTTACTTTTAAAATTGTATGTCCCATTGTGAGAGTTTTTTTGTGTTGTTAATGCATCTCCTATTAACTTTACACTGTAAACTATGCAAGAGCTGCCTACTTTCCCATGGTACTTTTTTTTTTAATTAAAGCTTTTTATTTGTATAACATATATATGGGTAGTTCCCCAACATTGATCTTTACAAAGCTTTCCATTACAAATTTTACCCCCAGTCCCCTCCCCTCCCCTAAATGGCAGGAAGTCCACTACATGTTAATAATGTTGAAATGCTTGAGAAGTTATGCAAGAAAAATCCTATCTACAAGAAAAAAAAAAGAATCAGAGAAAGGCAACACAATGCAAGCAAATGTCAATACAGATCATGAAAATGTTACGTTGTGGTCCATATTTCATTTCCCTCTCTCTGGGTGTATATGGTTTTCTTCAGTGAACAATTGGAACTGGTTTGAGACAATTCTTTGTTGCAGAGAGCCATGTCCATCAGAATTGATCATCATGTAATACTGTTGTTGCTGTGTATGATGATCTCCTGGTTCTGCTCGTTTCACTCAGCATCAGTTCATGCAAGTCTCTCCAGGCCTCTCTGAAATCGTCCTGCTGGTCGTTTCTTACAGAGCAATAATATTCCATAACATTCATATACCATAATTTATTCAGCCACTCTCCAATTGATGGGCATCCCTTCAGTTCCAGTTTCTAGCCACTACAAAAAGGGCTGCCACAAACATTCTTGCACATGTGGGGCCCTTTCCCTCCTCTAAGATCTCTTTGGGATATAGGCCCAGTAGAAACACTGCTGGGCCAAAGGGTATGCACAGTTTGACAACTTTTTGAGCATAGCTCCAAATTGCTCTCCAGAATGGTTGGATCCATTTCACAGTTCCACAAACAATGTATTAGTGTCCCAGTTTTCCCACATCCCCTCCAACATTCATCGTTATCTTTTCCTGTCATTTTAGCCAATCTGACAGGGGTGTAGTGGTACCTCAGAGTTGTCTTAATTTGCATTTCTCTGATCAATAGTGATTTGGAGCACCTTTTCATATGACTACAGATGGTTTTAATTTCATCATCTGAAAATTGTCTGTTCATATCCCTTGACCACTTATCTATTGAAGAGTGGCTTGAATTCTTATATATATGAGACAATTCTCTATATATTTTAGAAATGAGGCCTTCATCAGAACCATTAAATGTAAAGATGATTTCCCAATTTGATGCTTCCCTCCTAATCTTGTCTGCATTTGTTTTGTTTGTACAGAAACTTTTTAACTTAATATAATCAAAATTATCCATCTGGTGTTCAATTAGGAGTTCCAGGTCTTCTTTGGACATAAATTTATTCCATCTCCACAGATCTGAGAGATAAACTATATTACATTCCTCTAACTTGCTTACAAGGTCCCTCTTTATATCTAGATCATGAACCCATTTAGATCTTATCTTGGTATGTGGTGTTAGGTATGGGTCAAGCCCTAATTTCTTCCACACTAGTTTCCAATTTTCCCAGCAGTTTTTGCTGAATAGTGAGTATTTATCCCAAAAGCTGGGGTCTTTGGGTTTATCGAATACTAGATTGTTAAGGTTATTGCCTAGATTGTCCTGATATCCTATCCTGTGCCACTGATCGACTGCTCTATTTCTTAGCCAGTACCAAACAGTTTTGATGACCGCTGCTTTATAATATAGTTTTAGATCTGGTACAGCAAGGCCACCTTCATCTGCCTTTTTTTCATTAATCCCCTTGAGATCCTTGACCATTTGTTCTTCCAAATGAACTTTGCTACTATTTTTTCTAGATCTGTAAAATAATTTCTTGGGAGTTTGATTGGTATGGCACTAAATAAGCAGATTAGTTTGGGTAGTATTGTCATTTTTATTATGTTCGCTCTGCCTACCCATGAGCACTTAATATTTTTCCAATTGATTAGGTCTGATTTTATTTGTGTGTAAAGTGTTTTGTAATTTAGTTCATATAGTTTCTGACTTTTCCTTGGCAGATAGATTCCCAAATATTTTATCCTATCATCTGTTATTTGGAATGGAATTTCTTTTTGCATCTCTTGCTGCTGGACTTTGTTGGTAATATATAAAAATGCTGATGATTTATGTGGATTAATTTTGAATCCTGCCACTTTGCTAAAGTTGTGAATTGTTTCTAGTAGTTTTTTAGTTGAGTCTCTAGGGTTCTCTAAGTATAGCATCATGTCATCTGCAAAGAGTGATAATTTGGTTTCTTCATTACCTACTCTGATTCCTTTTATCTCTTTTTCTTCTCTTATTGCCAAAGCTAACATTTCTAATACAATATTGAATAGTAATGGTGACAGTGGGCAGCCTTGTTTCACTCCTGATCTTATTGGGAATGGTTTTAGTTTGTCTCCATTACATATGATTCCCATGGTACTTTTAAATGAGCCCAGGTGCTAATGAGCAATCAGCACAGCTCATGAAGAATCCAAATATTTAAAAGTTTCATTTACAGTTCCATCACCATGTCAGAGACAGAACCTCTCTCAGCTGGGTTTTCCTGGCTCACACAGCCTCTTTACATATGATTTCTTTTGTTCCAGAGTGGTGGTGAATCTCCCAACTGAAATTTAACAGCAAAAACAATCTTTTTTTTTTAAGCCTACCAGGGAAAGCCAAAACACAATATTTGTGAAGCAGCTGCAATACAAATATAAAATGCATGTAATTTCATTCTTGTCATCCAATCATCACACTTTTTAATCTATGTTTATCTTACATTTTCACTTAAGAACATTTAAAAATAATTAAATGACTGGGAAGGTCTTTATGCTACGAGCAGATGGCAACAACTTCCTAAATCCAACATTTTGTCTCAGCTGAGAAACCTACATAATACAAAGCAATAGGGGATGTCTGGTGTTTGTCCATTCAGTTTCTGTGTAATATGTTTTGGCTTAGTGACAGTTGGTGCACTGATTTGATATAATAAATGAGTTTTCTGTTTGCTGCAACTCCTCTCTGTTCAACTGTTAGCTATGAATTAAACAGATATATTTTTAAATTAAGCTACCAGAAATACTCAATCATTACCTGTTAGACAAAGCAACACAATAATTTAGATTTGACTGACCAACAATCCAATTCTGCTATTTTAAAAAGATTTATTGGCATTTTAGTCACTTCTCAATGAACTATTCTTTACTCAAATTCAATAAATCATTAAGTTGGCTATATCAGACAATCCATGACTTTCTTTTGACAATGAACCATCCTTTATAACAATCATTAAGTCAATAATTTGGCCATGATTGTCGATGTATTCATTATTTAACAGCTCACCTAACAATCATGAGAGCATAATATATATGACATAGGGCTGGGCACAGATTTTAGTCTGTGAAGTAATAAAATGATACCTTTTCAAAATTCTATCTCCATAAAGTAGGCTTTACAATTACCCTTTTACCACTAGTGTTCTGTCTCATCTGTATTCTGCTTTTTTTTTTCCTCCCTCCATTTATTTTAGTTCATTTTCCCAATTGTTGTGTTACTCAATCCAGTAACTCAATACTAGTTCAGTCCTCATAAATTATTATTTTTTAATTTTCTGATCTTACCCCTATGAGATGCTTGGAAAGATTTGTGCAAATACATAGCTTATGAAGAATAGCTTTGAATCTAAGGAAGATCCATTCAAAAGAAGAAAGGGACTCCTATCATAAATATAAAGCAATATCAGAATCTTCCAAGGAAGTTATGATATTTGAAAGCAACATTGCTGGGGATTTATACCATATAGTATGTAAGATATTTCTGTACTCATACCAAACATTTCTTTATGTTCTGTGTCTAACTCAACTAATTTCAACATTATTGCATCTCCTTAAACATCCCTGAGTAAGTATTACCTGGTTCTCCTAAGCAAGAGAAGACAAGCAGCAATAGAAATCTTTAGGGGGAAGGAAGAAAATAACTATTTCTTAAATGTTTACTAATTGTTCTATAAATATTTTTATACTTGATATAATATGATTATAATATGACATAGTTTTATAAAAGTGTTTTATAAATATTAACTCATTAAATCCTTACAATAACCTTGTGAAGCAGATGCCATTATCATCCCTATCTTACAGTTGAAGACTGAAGGGAAAAGATATATGACTTGCCCAGGATTACACAGCTAGTAAATGTTTGAGACTGGCCTTCCAGACATGTCATCCAGCTGCTCTAATAATAAAGATCATTTATTTAACATCAACTATGTCGCATTTTACAAATATTTTATAATTTGATCCTCACAAAACTGAGAGGAAGGTATTTTATTATTATTATTATCATTATTAATAGTTAAAGAAATTAAAGCAAAAAAAGATTTTTTTATTTGCCCCAAGTCACAAAGCTACTAAGTTATTGAGGTCATATTTGAATCTGTATTCCTAATTCCAAGCACAGCATTCTACCCACCCTATCATCCAGGTGCCCTCCACCTTGAGGAAATTACATCATCTAGAGAAAAGTAGGAACATGGAAGATAAATGAAAGTAGTAAATGAGGAAAGAAGACAACATAACTGGGAATATATCTAAGAATCAGCATAATATATGAAAACTAAATCTGACCTAGAAACCAAGGCTTTCATACTGGATCTGCCACTAATTTGATGACCTTGCTCAACAGATAAGGCACAAGATATATTGTTATTAAAACTAGAAAAAGCAAAGAATACAGTTGTTCTTGTTGTTCAATAGTATAAAAATTTCCATGGCCTCCTTTCAGGTTTTCTCTAAAAAGATAATAGAGTGGTTTGTTATTTTATTCTCCAACTCATTTTACAGATGAGGAAACTGAGGTAAACAAGGATCCCACAACCAGTAAGTAAGGCCAGATGTGAACAATGGAAAATGAATCTTCCTAACTCCACACTGGGCATTCTATCCATTGTGCCACCTACCTACCTAGAGAATACAATGGGACACACTAATTCATAAGGTAAAACTGTCCCACCTAGAATCATGGAACAGAGGGTAAGTTCAGAACCCTCCCCACCCTTCATCCCTGCTCTCTGGCTCATGATTGCATTATTCCTCCTAGTATATACTTCATCAAAAATGTCCAAATACTCAACACAATAGCCAATGTTCTTCCTTTGTCATACTTAGTGGAGTTTTCAATGTCAAATCACTAATGCCAGAACCTTTAAAAAAGGACTGGGGAAGAGTAGTAAATCTCATATCTCCAAAATAATCAGATGAAGAGTTGCCCCTTTGCTAGAGCCTCTGAACTGATGTGAGATTACAAAAGTCATGATTATGATGATATTATTACTTATTACCATCTTCCTTGCCTTCTAGGAGAAAAAGACATCATCTTCACTTAGTGCTAGAAGAATATTAAATAGTTATTCAATCCAACTCCCTTAGTTTAAAGAGAAGAAAACAGAATTAGCAGATTAAATGATATATCCAAAATTTCATATATAGAAATTATGTGGTAACAGAATTCAACTCAAAGCCTCTGAGTCCTGAATCAGTGTTCTTTCCATTGTATTTTCTGTCACTCCATTAACCTTCCAGCTCTGTCCTGACTTTGTGCTCTCTAGCTCCAACATTCTTTCTATATATATATATCTTATATCACCTGGGAATCTGAACAATTTGCATAAGATTCTCTACATCATGGACAGAATGGATAGTCAAGGCTGATGCCCATTGAGGAACAAGACTACACATTTACTTCCTCAATTTATCTTTATCATTGGGTTTTTCTCATCTACCTGAAAACAAATAAACAAACAAATCTCCTAAATTCTAAAAAACAAAAAATATCCCTTTGCACCTTTTACACATCCAGCTTCTATCCATTCTCTGACATTCACTTAACCTTTGTATAAAAAAGCTATCTCTTTTATAAGATCCTTCTCTTTTGCCTATAACTACATGCAATATGGTTGCTCTCTTCCCATCTCTTCACCAATCATGCCCTACTCTCTAAATCCTTTCCTTTTTTTCAGGTCTCATTATCCTTGATGTCTCTGCAGTGTCTAATACTGCTGACCACTTTTTCCTTCTATGTACTTTCCTTAGATGGTCTTTAATATGAGAGTATTAGATTAGACAACTAAGATCAATTCTAGCTTGAGAATTGTATGCATCCAATCTAAGTACTGGATATGGAGATGATATCTTTATCAAGTATATCAAAATCGTTTAAAATATTTTTTCAATTAATAGCATTTATATTTTCTCTTCACCACTCTACTTGATTTCACAATTGCTCTACTTGGAAAGGGAGAGGGGACCCTGTAACAAATATGAATAGTTAAAATAAATCCCCACATTGGCCATGTCCAAAACTGTGTGTCAACAAGCAATTTCCAATGAGAGAAATTCAAATGATGAATAACCATAAAAAACTCCAAGTCACAAATTAGAGAAATGAAAATCAGTTTACTCTTTCATTAAACAATTCAATAACTGATATCTCTCCCTCTCTGTCCCTATTGCTATAACCTTAGTGCAGACTATGGTAATACCTATTTCAACCATTCTTCAAGGAAATCTCTACCTCTTATGTCACCCCATTTTAAGTCATATTAAGCTTGTACCAGATCTGAATTCTTCCCTACTTGCATGGACTATGAAAGTCTTCTTCAAAAAGCCTTATATTCTGAAGCTAGATCTCAAAGCCTCCATATTTTTGGATTTTTTCATTATGGCTTTCCCTTTATTTTCTAATCTATAGGCAAATGATTAACTGTTCATAACTCATATCCACAGAATTCCTGCTCTTAAAGAGTTTGTATTCCACCAAAGGGATTTGATATATAAAGAGATAAAAACACATAGCAGCATAATTTGAGGAAGTAAAAAACACTAGTGCAATAGAGTGCCAGGCCAGGAATCAAGAAGAAGTGAGTTCAAATCCAGCCTCAAACCTTTACTGACAATGAGACCTTGAGAAAGTCATTAAGCTTCCTATTTGCCTCAGTTTTCATCTCTATAAAATGAGGATATTAATAGCACCTATCTTCCAGAATTGTTGTGAAGAACAAATGATTTAATAATGACAAAGCATTTAGTACAGACCCTAGCACACATAAGTACTATATCAATGTTAGAAATTACTATTATTATTATTATATCAATATATTATATTGATAGGAAACATTTCCTATAAAAGGTGACATATAAGCTGATCTTTGAATGAATCTAGGGAGTGCACTAGGCAAAGGTGAGGAGGTATTGAATTCCAAAACTGGTGAGCAGTCCACACAAAGTCATAGAAGGGGAAGATGGAAGGGCAAATAAACTGACTATTTTGGTTTGAATGTAGGCTATGTGAAGGGGTAAAACAATATGAAGTTATCTCAAAAGAAAGGCCATAAGATACTTCCCAAGGAGATATTTTATCCCGGAGGCAGTCAGGGGCAGGCAGTTCATGTGATCAGTCATAGGCTATTTGATTTGAGGATGAAATGAGTTTCAGGAAGAATCTATGGTGACCCCCTTGGGGTACTTATTTTTCCTACACATGTAAACTGAATATGACTCAATAGATGAATTTTACTTAGTTGCCTAGAGTTATCTATGAAAGCTAATTGATTTGCTCAGGGCTTCCACATCTAGTGATTGTGAGATGTTGGATTTGACACCCTGCTCTTCCTGATTTTACTCTAACCCATTGTCACATTGCCTCTATGAAATGAATTAATGCATGAGAAAACTCATTGACAACTGTGAGGTGATGGAGAAATTTAAAATATTATTGTTGTATTCTTTTGGTTAGAAGGATTTCAGACTTCTCTATATTTATCAATTATTATCTGAAGGAAGAATATAATTCATAATATTTTGTAGAAAAAAATAATGTGCTTTCAATTAAATTTATAGTTAGTTGGCTGAACAAATTAAATCATAGACATACAACTAATGTATTCGTGTTTTATATGAAACATTGCAGTGCCTCTTTATCAATACAAGCTTTTGCTACAAATGGAAGTAAAAATCAGTAACAGGTCCTGATCTACTAAACTTTAAAACCTGAAGATCACAGAGGTCCCAAGCAGCTTCAAAGGATACAGTCCCAAGTGTCCTCATATTTGATTGACTTCCAGTACTTCAAAGATCACACAAGGGACCCATACCAAAAAGCACAGCAGGACAGTAAACAATTTCCACAACTGTGGAACTAAAACAGTCTCTAAACTATAAGAATACATAGCAAACAGAATAAAGGGTAGAGGTTAAAATGACAGGCCAGAGATCAAAGAGTTATTTATTCCTCTATACAGACAAAACAAAAGAGTATCCTCCAAAATTACTTAGTTGTCCATGTTCTTTTCAATTCAACACAAATTAACTAAGTAATTATTATGTGCAAGGTACTGACAACAGAAGTCTATACTCAAAAGGGGGCTTACATTCTCCCATAAAAGCAAACTGACATTCTAGTTGATATAAAATAAAATATCAAATTAAATTTTTTTAAAAATTTTAACCAATTTAAAAAAAAAAACATGTTTTCTATGTATAGCACATGTTTTGTATGCATTACAATGCTCTCATTTAAGCTGATGCATGTTAAACTATTTTAATTAATGGTTAATATGGAACAGCTTGGGATTTCTCAGAGCTTGGCAATATGTAGTGGGGAATAAAAGAGATGGGTGTTAGAACTAATTGAGACAGGACATCTGGGGGGGTCAGAATAATCCTTCAAAAGGAAATTTTCTCAAAACAATTCATTTTCATTCTTTCTCTAGAAAACTACATTCTCCACAAACTATCCTCAGGGGATACCAAGGAAAAATCTTCCAAAGCTAGAACTAAAATACCAATGGATGCAATTTTTTTGTACTCTACTTTAGGGATTCTTATATTTTTTCTACTCATGATCCCTTTCTGTCCAAGAAGTGTATATAGGTATATAAAAATCAAACATTTTCTGAAAATAAATCATAATTTCATGATCCCCAGGTGGGGTTCCAACCCACAGGTTAAGAAACTTTGCTTTACTTAAAATTCATAATGTTAGGGATTAAAACAAACTTAATTCATAAATTCCAAAGGGAATACATGAGGCAAACCTACCACATTTTAGACCAGGTGACATGGAATGAATCTGAGCTGCATAAAACCAATCCCAACTGGAGTGCAAGAGCAGGCAAATTTTACTAAAGCTGGAAAGGCTACAGGTTCAGGTAGAAAGAACTTAGTTCACAATAAGCCAATCTACATGATTCCAGAGTTCATCACCCTAGAATTGACTGAATGAAATTTTTGGCCACAGCAACTCATGAAACCTTAAAATTAGGGAATGGAAAATTGCCATTTGTGTGAATGGTTGAAGTACTCAGTGACAAAATAAATAAATAAACAAATGAATGAATGAATGAACAATAAAATAACATCTAAACTCACATTTATATGTTTTGAAGTTTATAAAGTACTTTCTCCACATAACACTTAAGATAGAATGAGGAAAGTGATTCTTAGGAAGGCTAAATGAAATCACAGGTTCTTGAAATAGATACATGTATTTGTGCATATATGTATATATACACATATAATATAGATGCATAATATATAATACATGCATTTCCATACAATGAATAATATAATTGTATGATGCATATAACTCATATACCTATATAATATGTGTATACATATAATAAATATGTAATATGTGTGTTGCTATATAAATAAAATTTCTAGAACTGGGAAGAAACAAATATTATTTAATTGAATTGTCTAATTTTTGTAAATAACAAACTTGAAATTCAGAGAGGTAAATATTTTTCCTAAAAACATGCAACTAGTGAGTAGCTAAGCTGGGATTTGAATCCGAGTCCTGAGACTTCAAAACATATGTGCATGTGTATATGTCTGTGCTATATATGCATCAAACATGCACATATATATACATTATATATATACATGTCCACATATATGTCAAAGAGTTTAGGACTAGAAGGAACTTTAGATGCTATTTAATCTAATCTTTTCAACTTCAATGGTCTTAGACTTCTTGGGTCATTGAGACATTAATAGCTGACAAATAACATAAGCTCAGTTTTCAATGAGCTTATAATAATGCTTATCTTTTAACCAATCAATAATTAATTTACAAATATTTATTGACTGACTGTGGTACTGCACATCTAGATTATTCAGAGCCTACCATCAGCTAATGTAAATTTATCAAGAGATAACCTTCATGTAATTATAAAGAATGACATTGGACTAAAGTCCTGAACTATTCATTTTAGTACAAGTATTAATCTTCCATTGTAGGAATTAAGGAAATTATATTTTAGAGAGAAAAGTGACACTGACACAAAAATAAATAAAATATTTCAAATGTACTATAACAACATATTGTAAATAGCATATATAATAATTTTGTTATATTTATATTAGCAAAATACATAAGCATAAGGAAGTTTATTTTTACATGTGATTAAAAAATTTCAAAAGAAATAAAAAGAATAGCCATTCTCATTCTAGGTCATGTGAGCAATAAGATGGAGAGCATATTATCTTATTCAAGCACACAAAAGATTTTAAAAATTCAATTACAAAATTTTCCTAAAAGAAATTAAGAGCAATGTAAATAGCTGAAGGGATATTCAGAGCTCATGTCTAGACTATGCCAGTATAATAAAAATGACAATACTTCAAATATTAATTTATATTTTTGATGTATATCAGTCAAATCATGAGGGAGAAACTATAGCATTTGATAAGAATAGCATGGGAATGCCTTTGGAAAAAAACAAAAAATTTAGACTATCAAAGGAAATTATGAAAGGAAATAGGGAAAATGAAGGGAGAATACTTAATGACCTTAAAGTGTATTATAAAGCAAACAGTAACCAAAACCATTTGATATTGATGAGAAAAAATAGATCAATAGAACAGACTAAAGAAGGGATATTTAGAAACAATAGAACTCAGTAATCCAGTATTTGATAAAGCGTATAACATAATTAAGGAAAAATCTTATTTGATAAAAAGTGTTAAGAAAACTGGAAATTAGTTTGGCACAAATTAGGCTTAAAGCGACACCTTACACTATATTCAGTAATACACTGTAAATGGACATATTGATTTAATAATAAAGATTCACTATTCAAAAATTAGAGGAAAAACTTGAGATACCTCTCACAGTTAACAAAAAAGACAGAAAATTAGAAAAACTAAATTGATAACATTGATTATTTGAAATAAAAAAGCTTCTGCAAATAAAACTAACTGCTTTGGATGTAAAGGAAAGTGGTAGAATAGGAGAAAAATCATTGAATCAAATTACTCTAATAATCATTTGGTATCCAAGATACACAATTAGTATACAGACACACATACACACATTTTTTATTTGTATGTATATTTTCTCCAATTAAAAAATAGTCAAAGAAAATGAGAAAACACATCACAAAAAATTGCAGAATATTCACAACTATATGAATGATTTCTTTGAATTACTAATAACAAAAGAATTTAAAATCAAAGCAATGTTGATATTTCATCATATACCCTACAAATGACCCCAAAATGATAATAGTCAATGATAGTAGTGTTGTGGAATGAGAGGCACACTAATACATTGTTAATTGAATATGAAATGATTTGACCATTTTCAAGAAAAATTTGGAAAATGTTAATTCACTTTCTACCAGAGACTCATTGAAACAGTTCATACCTCAAGGAAGCTATTGACAAAGAGAAAATTCTTGTATTCTCCAAAATATTTATATCACCTTTTGTGATAGCTAAGAATCAGAAAAAAAGGAGATGCCCATCATTTGGAGAGTGAATAAACATCATTTTACATAAAGTGATAGATTATTACTGTGCTGTTAGAAATGTTATATGGTGAATTCAGATCTATTTTAACTGATGTAGAGTGAAGTAATAAAAACCGGGGCAGCTAGGTGGCTCAGTGGATAGAGCACCAGCCCTGAAGTCAGGAGGACCTGAGTTCAAATCTGGTCTCAGACACGTAACAGCTGTGTGACCCTGGGCAAGTCACTTAACCCCAATTGCCTCAGCAAAAAAAAAAAAAAAAAAAAAAAGTAATAAAAACCAAGAAAATATGAACAGCAACTACAATTTAAATGGAAAAATGACTACAAAACAAAAAAAAAGTATTACAAAATTGAAAAGATCAAGCAGCACTCAAATGAACATATGAAAAGACAGCCCCCAATCCACCCCTGCATGGTATTAAACATTGTCAATATTCAGACTTTTTTAATGTATTGATCAATTGGGCTTATTTTTTTCTTCTCAAAAATAGAGCTTATTTCATAAAATTGCTCTCCAGAAGGAATTCTTGGCATAACTATGATGATATAAAGCAAGAAGATATGAATAAAATTATTTTTAAAAATAACAGTCCTCATTTTATCTTGATAAGCAAATCAATCTCAATGTTATTTATCAAATTATTCATTTGTAAATGAAAAACCAAAATCCATAGGAGGCTTAGATCCTCTCTCATTGAGCACAGCAAAGCGCAGAGGTAGTCCCATGGCAGTTTTTCATTCTTTGCCAGTGCAATTTTATTTGTATTGAAATTTATTTAAATTTGGTACATGGGAATAACCTTCTGAGAAATAATTTTTTATGGATCCTTGGAGACTAACAAACTGCAATTTTATAGAAAGTAAAGTAATATTCAATAACTGAGCAGTTAACAATTTTACTTAACATTTCTTAAAGCAAATAAGCTTGGGTTGAATTCAGTGATGCAGAAAGTCTTATTAGAGAATTTTCCAGTACCTGTAAGCTCACACTTCTGGTCCATTTCATTTACACCTAAAAATCAAATCTAAACTTTTCTTCTTTCCCAAAGGCAATTATGGGCACAAAATAGAATACTTGCAAAAAGAAAGTGTTATTTTAAAAGGATACTTAAAATGACAAGGAACTATTGTGGCCTTCAGAATAAATTAGTTTTCTTGAGTTTTTATAAATGTTTGCCATTTATGTATTTTTTTTTTAGGGACTGACAATAAGTAAGAAGATTTTAAATAGGACTGCCCATAACACTCTATAAGACTCTGCTTTCTTTGGGTGGACCAGGTATCTAGGCAAATGAAAGGAAGAGCAATCATCATGGTCAGAACTCTTTTCACTACAAAGATGAAGTTCATAAGATATTTACTTAACTCTTTACTTCACCTTTATATACATGATCTTAGTTAAATAGGATAAACGTCAGCATTTGCAGAAATCTCTGCAGAGGGTTTAGTTTAAAATACTGCATTTATAAACTGATATAAAGAGGCAAGAACTGCATCTGATGGATAGAGATCAGATCTAAAGTTCAATTTTATGAGTGTCAGTGAGAAAAGCCTTTAATCAATCAATCGAATATAGGTACAAGATTTGTGATTTCATTGAAATATGGAATCCTCATATTAGAAAATTTTCTTTACCAATGTAGATCAGTACCTATAACTTCTCAGTACTGTGTAACTTGTCTTCGCAAGTTGCTTAGGACATTGAAAAGTTAAGTAATTTGTTCAGGGTCCCACAGCTAATTCATATTCTAATTTTTCTAAATTTGAAGTTAGTTCTCTATCTTCTAAGCTCCACTACCACCATCAACTAAGTTTCATGTGAATCATAAACCAGACATTAAAAAAAAAGAAGTAGAACTTGGAAATAATAGATATTTTCATGGAATATTGACCAATGACTTTGATTTGAAAATTTCCCTTTATTATGATGCAATATGGTGACTTCCACAAAATATTTTGATAAAAATGGGCTAATACCATGGTATCATCCAGACCCTGACTTCTGTATTTATGAGTACTAATAAAATGAGTCTCTGACTTACATGTTTCGGATCTAAAAATTAACCAATTCAGCTTGAAGTAAAGTTTTGCAATTTCCCTTCTCTATTTTTTTTCTCTCAATGAATTTTCATGGATTTTTTAATTAAACACTATGCAGAAATCTATGTTTCCTACAACTAAAGGATTATGTAGTAACAGAGAATTCTACAAAAATGGAAACCAGCCCAACTTGCTAAGGAAGAATATGGATTGAAAAAGTAAAATTATAAAAGCATGAGACTGAGAAACTAAAAGGAAGTATATTCACTTTTTAAGAGCTATCAGAGAAAGACATTTACTTTTTTATTAATTATCCATTAAACAAAGAGACAAGAAAAATATGAGTTTTGGGAGGTAAAAAGTCATTAATACAATAAGCTGAAATGGGGAAAACTTTGGAATACCTCTATGTTTAAACACAAATAAGTAATTTGGATAAGATATGAAATTATAATATAAGATGGGAAAAGTATTAAAAAAAAAAACTTTGTGTGTTTAAACCAGTAGCCTTGAGAACTTGCATTCTAGGGCAGTTAAAGATCTGATGGCTAGCATATCAGGAGCAATATATATTGTTAAGATCCCATGGAAAATTAGAATGTTAGAAAATGGAACCCGTAAAACCCATATTAGAAGACACTACAGTGATAATAGATGAAATAGATAGGTAAATAGATAGACAGACGGATGGACAGACAGACAAATATAAACATATACATTTAGATGGATAGATGGATGAATATGCCTATTCACCAAAACATATGTCAAACAATTAAATGAGTTGGTAGTTGCTTTTTTTTCCTTTTAAAGTGGATCTAAGGGGAGTAAAAAAAAGACCTAATCTTAGAAACTTGAGTTTAGTTTCTGCTTTGTATATATACTAGATGTTTGACAATAGGCAAATAATACTCTACAAATATAGTGAGTGTGCAGCTGACTTGCCAACATGTATTACCTTAATAAATTTCCAGTCTGGGGATTCCTTATATCACTGAAATTATAGTAAATCACTGGTCTGAGTGAAAAATAAAATAGGCAAGTCTATATTAGGCAAACAGCCTAGTTATAAGCCTTAAGGTTATCAGTGAAGGCAAAGAAATCTCATTTCCTGGATAGGAAATCCAAACTCTAGTTTCAACCTTCACACTGATGAATGGAGTATTCTTGGAAGCGTCTCTTGGATTCTATTTGCAAACAGAAGAAGAATTTAAGGGTGTAGAGAAGCTCCATGGGATTATGGGTTTCTGAAACATATTAAGTGAAAAGAGGAAGAAAAGGAAATGGAAAGAAATAATCAAAAATTATTCGTATAGTGGTAGATTTAGGCTACAGAAAAGGAAAACTTCCTAACAATTAGAGATTCTCCAAAGTGTAATGATCTGCCTTGAAAAGTAGTGAGTCCTCCAACAAGAAAGGTCATCAGGCAAAGGACTAGGTGACCACCATGTCAAATACATCAGAGAAAGGGATTCATGTGTAGGCAGAAGTTAGAATAAATGATTCCTGAAGTTCTTTCCAACCCTAAGATCCTTTCCTTAAGTGATTTGGTTAAATGAGACTGGAGCTCTGTTGTAGAGGGCAGGTTTATTTATTTATTTTATTTATTTATTTATTTTGCTACTGATCAAATTTGTGATTTTAATAGTATAGAAACTTTTAGAAAGGAAACTACCATTCCCAATGCTCTGCAAATTAAAATTTAGAACACGAAAAAAGCAAATATCCCAAATAACACAATCAGCATATATTAGAGGAAGGACTTAAGCCTACTTTTCCATGACTCTTATGCCATTATGCCCCACTCACTCTTAAAATTTCCTTTAAATCCCCCAAATTACAGGTCAGTGGGTAAACACTTCATAGGATTAAACAATGATGTATTTGGAGTTTAGAAGATTTGATTTCTAGGTTCAAACTCCATTTACTAGTTCATGGGCATATTAAAAAGGTTAAAAATATTTACTAAGTACTTTCTGTACCAGACATATTCACTAAGTGCTAGGGTGAAAAAGATACATGTAACAAACATGTGAAAATGTAAAAAAAGAAAAGAAAAGAAACCATGTGAAAGGGAAGTAAAAATTAGAATGGAGAAAATGGGAAGAGAAGGGACCAGTTTGGGGACAGAATAACAAACCAATCAGAAACATATACAAAAGGGGAAAGAAGGATGAATGGTCCCAAAAATAGAGAACAAGAAATTTCTCTGAACTTTAGTTTTTTCATTTGCAAAATAAAATGGTAGGAAAAAAATGGCCTTAAAGGTTTTTGCAATTCTAAATAAATGATCTTGTGATCTTTGATTATGGAATAAGAGAACAGATCCTACTATTACTAGGTCATGATGCCAGAAACTATAGTTGATAAGGGTAGGTATAGTGATCATTATGTCAAGGCAATTGAGATCTAATGAAGTTCTTATTGAGATCAAATGAAGACTTGTGGATGGTGGAATGATATGACCATACCAGGGTATTAGTTAGATTATTTTGACATCTGTGTGAAGGAGGAAAAGAAAGTCAAAAAGTAGGACCTCATGGAATAAAAGTTAATTCACTAAAAGCCCAGGGTATGTACAAGAAGAGAATACTGAAAGTGTAATAAGGACTGAGTCAAACATTTCTTTTTATGTGTAGCCTTTTCTTCTCGCATTTTTCTCCCTCCAATCATGCACTTAATCTTCCTATTATTCTTTAATGACAGAAACCATCTTTCCATCTCTGAGGAAGCTCAGCTGCAGAAACAGGCTTAACCTGGGTTTTCAGCAGATGTCAGCTCAGACCACTTCAGTTAATTACAAACAAACACATATGAGCAAGATAGTAGTAGCATGTTATCAAGAGAAATTTTTCTGCCTCATGTAACAAAATTTATACTTGATTTCAGATAATTTTTTATAAACTTCTTAAGAATCATCACTGTCAGAAGTGGATTTTATCAAATGATATGTTTGTGCTATTTTAAAGTTTGATTCATTTGAACACATTATCTCACCATTTCATGATTAGGTCATGAACATCCCATTTAAAGTTCAAAGCCAAATTCTCATTGTTTGCAGTATGTATTTCTGTGAAGGGAATTCTGCCCATGGAGCAGCTTCATGGGGTACGGAAGATGAGGATTTAACTGATTAAGCCCTGTCATAAATTGAAGGTTTCTATCTGTGTGTGTTCCAATACCATCAATAACCACTTCATCTAATTGCTAAGAATACAGCCAATTCCTGCCTTGTGATCTGATGATGTATTTTAATACCAGCCCAACTGACTCAAAGAACCATTTCTATGACTAAAAGCACTATTTGTGCTTGTTTCCAAAGTCAATATGCTCCTGAGATAAGGTAAAGAGTAATGAATTTGGATTTTACACATTAGGAACATGTTATTTTCAATAGGAATGAGTTGAAGTTTCAACTAAATTGTAAATTTCTCAAGGGCAGACACCATATCATACCTTTCTTCTGTATCTTCAGAAGGCCTACAGCAAGTGTGAACACATAACTTAGACATAGCTAGACTTCAATATCGATGTGCCTAATAAAGTATAATCTTATTGAACTAATTCATTTTATAGCATACACTATATTGAAAGGAAAAATGATGATTAGATGAAACAATTACCTTTTAAATAAAAAATTAATTAGAAGTCATTAATTTATTAATTACTAGAATTAACTTTTTTCAAACCTATCAAATAATTAACCCCTTATAAACACTTCAGCAAGTAGCTATCATATTTAAGGGTATCCAGAACTTTTCAAATAATAACATATAACTTTTAAAATAGTTTTTACATTTATCTCATTTTATACCTATATCACCCTGAGAGACAAATGGTAAAACTATTTTTATTGAAAAGAACTTATCAATGTCATAAAGCTGTTAAGTGGCTAAACCAAACCACAAACCCAGGTGTCTTGACTTCATATCCAGTGTCTTTTCCCTAATTCTATGCTGTTCTCAAGAAATGAAATCATATATTCATAGTATTCTAAAGATTAAAGGAAACATTATTTAGTTCAACTCGCTCATTTCCTAAACTGAGGGAAAATCAACACCACAAGATTCAGAAAGGTCTAGATATTTATTTACTATATACAACCTACTTTGCAACTTAGTACTAGTCAGTACACAAATCCACATCACAACTATATCATCTTTACTCTGCACTCACTACACCCCATAATGTGCTAGATGTAGTGGAATACCATGAAATGTGATCTATATTGAAACATAGAATCCAGTCTATTTTAGCAGTCAGCATACTGTCCACTCCCATGGAAGAAATCACTAAAAAGATATTATCATTCTTAAATATCAGTATTTCCAGGTCAAAAATAATATTTGCAGTATTACTTAATCAATGATAACTAATATGGCATCCTGTAAAGACCATGTTCAATCTTAGGGGATTTACAGAGAGGATTTAGTGTCTTTATTCAATTCCCTAATTTTTTATACCATATACCCTTTCTCAATCTGGATTCCTAGAGGAAATTATTCAAAACTTAAATTTGGCTTATGTCTAGGGTCTTCTCCAAAAGGGAAAGGAGAAGAAAAGCCTTCAATAGAAAATTTAACTCAACTCAACAATAGGGCAGCTATTTTTTCCTCCACGCATAAAATAAATGCTACATAGAAAAAACTCACAAGCATTAATTCACAAAAATTTAAATGAATTTCAATAATTTTGTGACTTTTATTATACTCTTCTTAGAAATATAAGACTCAAACATTAAAATATGAAGCAGTTTGCAGAGCAGTTGACATTTTACATCTCAACTCAACTTAGCATTGTCCATACAATTTCTACAGATCTATGACTTCTTGCAAAGCATGCCAAGCATTGGATTTATCCTTCTGCTATTGAGCATCATCTCCAAAGCAACAGTTTCTTCTCTCAGCAGTCTTGTCTGACTGAGGGACCCAGAAGTCCCAAGTTCTTGAACTTATGAGGCTACCTCTGA
>JAJPUD010003822.1:60842-72356 GCA_023553655.1 Myrmecobius fasciatus | reverse complement strand
AAAGAAACAAAGAAAGAAAGAAAGAAACAAAGAAAGAAAGAAAGAAACAAAGAAAGAAAGAAAGAAAGAAAGAAAGAAAGAAAGAAAGAAAGAAAGAAAGAAAGAAAGAAAGAATCAACCAGGGTATAAAACCATACAGCTTACTTATTCATAAGTGTATTTTAACTCTCATGTGCTCCCCAGATACCATACTACCTGAGTCGGGGTAAAGTACCACATTGCTCCCACTTATGTCTGGAAAATTGTATAGACACATGTGGGGGAAAAGAAACAGAAGCCATAAATGTTTCTATTTAAGCTAAATACCAACTTATAAGCCATATAAAAGTAAGGATTCTATTTTATAGTATTTCATTTTTGCTAAGATTTGACATTTATAGAACATGTATCCTAGTGGATACCACTAAATAATAATAGAACCAAAAATAGTGTATATTATCATGTTAGTTTCAGAATGAGTCTGTGTCACTATTAAGCCAGTCACAAAGATGGCAAAAATTGATCACTGAGCTCCCTGGGACCACACTTGATATTGTAGATTGTTCACTAATTTGATTTTGACTATATTTCTAATGCAAAACTCATTAATTTAATTAACATAATTATAATATACTTAATTACATTAAGTATAAAGTACTTAATTCCATAGAGTAAAAAACCCCTTGGCAAATCAAGCATATATTAAAATAAGTCCCATTGAATTGTAGTTTTATAAATGCAAGAAACTTTGAAAGTCATTGTCAGATGAGAAATTTGAGGTCCAGTGAAATTAAATGGCCTATCCTAAACAGCACAGAACCAACATAACATTGTGCATAGCAACAACAAGATTATCTGATGATCAACAGTGATGGCCTTAGCTCTTTTCAACAATGAGGTGATTCAGGTCATTTCCAAATGACCTGATGGAGACTTGTGATGGAGATATCCATCTGCATCCAGAAAGAGGACTATGGGGTCTGAATGTGAATGACTATGTTTTCACCTTTTAAAAATTTTGTTATTGTTTCCTTGCTTTTCTTATTCTCTCTTTTTTTGGTCCCTTTTGATCTGATTTTTCTTGTGCAGCATGATAAATGTGAAAATATGTTTAGAGGAATTGCACATATTTAACCTATTTTGGATTACTTGCTAAGAGAAAAAGGAGAAGGGAGAAAAATTTGCAACACAAAGTTTTGCAAGGGTGAATGATGAAAACTTTTTTGCTTGAATTTTAAAAAAGAAAAATCTATTATTAAAAAAAGAAAAGGAAATTAAGTGGAAGAAATAAGATTTTAATTAAATTCAAATTGTCCCAATGTCAGAGCTTTTCCCCATGTTCCTTCCCATTATTTGATCCAGGTTATAGTTTCACAAACAAAAACTCAGAATGAATGTCAGTATCTTTTGCCTCTTTCTTGATTTCTAGTTTTGCTGTACTGCCAGATTACTAAGAAGCCTAAAACTTTATAAGATTAAAAAAAATATATTATAGTCTTTAAAGAAAAGAGGCTTGCCATGGATTATATGACCTCATTTAAGCTATTTAATCATTATATGCATGACTGGAATTGGTTATTTCTTTCAGAAGCATACATTTTATTGCCAAGAGAAAATATTTCACTTACCTTGTTCTTATACAGAATTGATCTCTATGTCTGATTAAGCAACTTAATTAAGTAAAGAGCTCAGTTCCTTCCAGAATTCCTCCAAGAAAGAAATTCCATTGGTTACATGTGGATAATATGCAACCCTTCCAAAGGATAATTAAGGTTACAGGGTAGGATTCTGGAGTACTGTATTACAAAATGTTTTAGCTCAAACCAATCAGTCATCAAATCTTGCTAGTCTTACCTTTATATGTCTCACGTTTGACTTCTTTTCATTCACAATTGCCTCCTAATTGGACTTCCTGTTTCTTGCTATACCAGTCCATTCTACACACTGCTGTTAGAGTCACTTTACTTAAACTCACATATGACCATGTGATTCTCTCACTCAAAAAATTCCAGTGGCTCCAGTGACTGTTTTAGGATCAAAAATAAACTCCTCTGTTGAGTTTTAAAATCTTTGTATGATCTGATTTTAACCTATCTTTTCTTCATTCAGTTTTTGCTCTCTCTCACACTAGTAGATCCAACCAAACTAGCAACTTCTCTTTTTCCTTATACAAAACACTCCATTTCCCTTTACCATTCCAGTTGTCAGAGCCAAGCCACTTCCATACTGTACTTCTTCCTTTTCTTTATCCTCAGAGCATCACTATTTCTTTAAAACAAAGTTGAAGTATCACCATCTTTATAAAATCTTTCCTGCTCATTCTAGTTGCAGTGCCCTACCTCCCAAACTACTTTGTATTTAATTATTTTATATATATTCATGATTATTCCCTTATATTTATATTCTATATATGCTTATACATGAACATACATATATTTGTCTTTCTCACTAAAATGTAAGTTTCTTCTGGAAAAAAAAATGTTTCTTCTCCTCATCTTCCTTTTCCTTCTCCTTTTTCTTCTTTTATTATTACCAAATCTCTATGACTGTACACATTGTCTGGATATAATAGCTTAGTGATTGAATATCATTTTGGTTTTATGATGTTCCTATGTCGAGAGTTAAATATATTCTCAGAGAAAATTATTTAGGGTTGTTGCTTCAGTATTTCTTAGGAGGAGCTAGCCAATATTTCCTTGAGGTAGATCACTATGTATAAGAAACGATTCTTTCTAAAGGAACAATATTTTTTTTGATACCACTATTTTCCAAGATGCAGATATAGCCAGAAGATTGCCTTATTCAGTAATTATCTAGTTAGATCACTTGCTGTAAATAGCAAAACAAATTTCAATATATAATTTATAGGGATAAATGGATATGTCAGTTGGGCAATATATAATTCTTCAAAATGTCTTCACATTATTTATAAATTAAAATTCAAAATACTCATGCAATTTGGTTTTAAAAGTTAAATTTCCCTCATAACTTTGAAAGATTGTGAATAGTTGTCATATTTCAGTTTTCTATTTTAGAATAGGGATGAATTTGGCTTAAATTGAGTCAAATGTATAATTTCATCATGTAAAAAAGGTACTTCCTGTTTAGATATTTTCTCTTCTGCTATATATCAGCCGTTCTGTAATATTTGGCATTGGAAAGCTATTTGTGACTCTGAGAGGATAGGTGACTCAGTCATGGCCTCACAGACAGTATGAATCTGAAACAAATCCTGAATCTAAATATTCCCAAATTCAAAGTGGGTTTGATTTCTATTACAGACATGATTTCTCTCTTATTTAAAATTAAGTGATTTTATATTATTGAATTCAACTAAATTAATTTAGATTTCACATCCTCCAGACTTTCCTTGTCCATGGTATCTATCTTTTTATAAGGTCAAGTTCCCTTATTTAAGTTTAGTTTTCTTTTTTTTTTAAACACTATATTTACCCACCAATATGGTTGTAGTTTATTCCTTTATGCAAATGTTTTATTTCCTTCATCTTGATGCTTTAATCAAGCAGTGATATCTAATATGTATGGAAGCATTTAAATAAGATTTGTTAATTAATTATCTATGGTATAAATGTAGGAGTCAAAGATGACCCCGAGGTGTCAAACAGGACTAAAGTTTTTTGCTGAATGAGAAGTAAGGGACTCATTGTAATCAATAAGAGACCCCAAAAATAGTAGACAAAAAGAAAACAATCCTATTTTAACACATTTTTGTGTTTTTCTATGTGCAAGTTTTAAGACAAAATTAGTTTCTAAGACAATTCTCACTTCTTTCTTTTATGATATATTAAAATAAGTATTTCATTTGAGTTTAGAAAAGTGATATGTCTTATTTCTAAAGTTATTATATTGTGTTAATATAGTGAGATTTGGCATTTTTATAAAGATGGGAAATGTTACAATGAAGAAGGGAGATTATCTTTTTGAAAGAAGCAATTAATTTGTTGACTGTTTTATTTTTGTTTTAAATGGAAAACAAGTGACTACATAATACTGATGTACCCTGCTGAGTGACACAAAAAGCAATAATCACTTGGGCTTCTATATCCATTTTTTAAAATCTCATTAAAATGACATAGACATTCTTCAATTGTTCCAGATTATCAATTATAAAGTTAACCATTTTCTAGGTCACATCCAATTAGGAGAAAAAATATTAATTAATATTGAGTCAATAATTGTGTCATTTTCTTATATTAAAACTAATTCAAGGAAGACAATACAATTTGGAAATAACTATCTAAGATTTTACAAATAAAAATATCTCCTAGTGTTTAAACATTCTATGTTACTATTGAAGAATTGAGTTCAAAACCCTGCCTCAGAAATTTACTGGTTATATGATACTGACCAAGTTACTTAGCCTTTATTTGCCTTGTTTTCCTTGTCTTTAAAACTGGAGTAACGGCAGCACCTACTTTAGGACTGTGTTAAGGAAAAGATGGGATAATATTTGTAAAGTACTTTGCAAATCTTTAAGAAGTATATAAAATACTAGCTACTATTATTACTATTAACTTAGCATGCCTTGCATATAGTATGTGCTTATTGACTATTATTATTACTACCAATAGTACAAATTTGAGAACATCATTAATTAGAAAATTAAATCATTTATTCCACTTTATTTTACCTACCATAGGGATGCTATTTGGGAACTTTGTTTTTTGGGAGACAGTGAGAATCATACCTCATATTATATAAATTGTGCAGTATTATTTCTGCATAGACCTGACCAAATCATGCAAAAGGTCCATGATCCAGCGCTAAATAAAACCTGTTTCTCCATTTCTGAAGGAGGAAAACTTGAACTGAAGGACCTTTTAGCTTCTTCCCACTTTTGAAATTTTGTGATATCTTGTATTCTCAGTCAATGTTGAAATAAACAGGGAGGGCTTTCAAAGTTTACTAACCAAAATCCTAAAAAAGGAGGGTGGTGTAAATTTGCTCAAGGCTTGATTAAAGTATAAACACTGGTCATCAGTCCTGCAATCAAATGATTGGATTAATGTTGCCAACAGCAGGCCAATTCTATTAAGTTCTAACAATAATTAGACCTTTCTTAGATTTAAGATAGGAATTGAATTTATTTTATACTATTAGCTTTAAAAATATATAAGCATGGATACTATAAAACAAGTATGTTGTTTATATGTTATATGGGGCCATCTGTAGTCCTGATCTGTATCAGGTCACTGGATCCAGATGGCTCTGGAGGGGAAAGTAAGGCAGGTGACTTTGCACAGCTCTCCCTCACTTAAATCTAATTCATTTGCATGTCATGGCATCATCATCCTGAGGTCATGGTCTTCTTGGAGAGCAAAAAACAAAAAATAACAACAGGATTGTAGAACATTTTATAACATCATCAGACTCCCAGGAAACTTCTATACCCAGAAACTCATCATCTTGGAAAATTTCATTAGCTTTAGTACTCACACATCTTCAGGACCTTCAGTAACATTTATCCTTAATAGACATGTCATTTAATCTCTTTGCCTTAATCCACTGGAAAAGGAAATGGCAAAGTACCCCAGCATCTTTTCCAAGAAAAACCCCTGGACACCATGGTCCATGGGCTTACAAACAACTAAATGACAATTTTTTCTTTCCAATAGCAAAATAGCCAATAAAGTTAAATATTACATTATCATGACAATGGCATCTTTATATTTCACTCTTTGTCAAATTACAATGTTGGCATTGTATTTAACTGTACCAGTCATGGACAAATATGGCAAGGCATTATTATGATGTTAAAAAAAAATTCCCCCAAAGCAACTTCATCTGAAGAGAAAAGGAAATTAAATAGTGAGACAGAACTCACAAAGTAAGGAGGGATTTGCAAAACCATCTATTCCATTCAGTAACTGTATAGTGATTCTCTGCAGTATCACCAAAATATATCCGTTCAGACCCCATTTAAATAGTTCCAATGTCTTCTAAAACAATTCATTCCTCCTAGAAATCTCTCTACTTATAAAAAAAGATTTTCCTTCTTTAAGTTTGTTTCTCTAGACCTTTCAATTTTTTCCCTAATTCTTCCCTCTAGACCCAAGTAAAACGAAGTGAATCTCTCCCCCACAAGACAATCCATCAATCACTGCAATTAGCTCTCATGTTTTTCCCTTTTAATTTCCTCTCATTTCCCAAGTTAAAATTTCCCAACTTCTTCAAATGATCATCATGTGACATGATCTACAGTACCCTCAACACTAATGCTGTCATCCATTGGATACGTTCCATTTTTTTTAATGTCTCTCCAAAAATGTTGTATCCAGATCTGAATATAACACTATAAAATGTCATCTCATTTTGACAAAATACAATGGAACTCTTGCTTCATATATTCTGAACATTGTGAATTCTCAAAGTATATTAGATTAGCATTAACTCTATAGCTATCATATTGAACCATTAATGTGTATTGAACTGACAGACCCTGAAACCTTCACAATATCAAGCAAAATGGAACCAATTTTAAATAATGAAAAACCTGAAATAATGGCTCTGTCTGATCTTGTGCATTTTGATGTATGTTTTCATAATTATTATCTATTTACTCTCATTTCTGAACTCTTCCAGAAAGATTTGCAATAACAATATATTTTATTAAGTTGAATGGGAAATGTCAAATATAACTGTTCTGATGTAGTTGAAGAACATTTTCCTACATGGCTTTCTATCTAGATTAAACAGTCATCTGTTTATTGTTTCATTTATTGTTTGAATCAAAACTGATTAGCATTGAAAACAAAAATTCATTTTAAAAGTTTCTGACACTTTTAGACCATTGTATGGATTGGGCTTATAGTTTTAATGTTATAAGAAACCTCAAAATAATAACACCCACTTTCCCAATGTTGGTTGGCACTTTCTCTGCACTTTAAAATCTTAGAGAACAACCAAAATACTGAGATTGTGACTCGCCAAAAATCAGCTAGGCTATATAAGTCAGAAGTTGAAATTGAACCCAGATCCTTTCGTCTCTAAGGTAGTATTTCTATGTTTAATAGCATAGTGCCACAAATTTGAAACTAACATCATCAATTGTCTATTTGACATTGCAAACTGAATGTCCCCAAGACATCTTAAACTCAACATAACTAAAACTAAACTTATGAAGATTATTTGTAACAAGAGTACCTAGCCTACCAAATTGAATATAAATAGGCTTTTATGAAATATTTGTGGATGTATTACTGATTCACAAAACTATTTCCTCCAGAGGATAGATTCTGAGGACCAACTTTCTTAAGTATAGATTCTTTTCATCAATGTGTCATCAAAAGGAAGAATTTTTTTTTTATCTTAACACGATTCTTGAAGATCATCTACTGAGTAACAGGGAATTTTCAACCTTCATCAGTCACTTAAATCCAGTCTCAATATTCACTAGCTGTGTGACCCTGCACTACTCACAACCTCTGTATACCTCAGTTTCTTCAACTGTAAAATGAAAATAATAATAGCATATCATCATCATCATTGGTTTGTTGTGGCTCAAATGAATTAGAAGTTGCAAAAATCTTAGCAAAGTACATGGCACATAGTAAGCACTTAAAGACTTAGGATGTTTTTAAAATGCTCACATTATATATATATGTGTGTGTGTGTGTGTGTGTGTGTGTGTGTGAATATGTATGTATGTATATATATATATATATGTATATATATATATACACAAAAATATATGCATATATATACACACAGATACATATACATATATAATGTTATATACCTTGCATTTAAATAGTGGAATAATTTACAAAAATTGTTTAATTCATCAAGTAATTCAAAAATATCTCAATTGAATGAAGTAAAATTTATCTATGGTTATTTATTAGGACAGATTCCTTTTATTTGAGATTAAATAAAAGAAAATGTTCAAATTCTCTGCACCTGAATTTTCTCATCTGTAAAATAAAGAATCAAGATGGTGGACTGAAGAAAGCCCTCAACTTTCTCAAGTTCTGGCAACAGTTTCCTCCAAACAAATTTAAAATAATGCCTCCAAGGAAATTTTAAAGTGATAGAGCCTAGAAAAGGTCAGAGTGAGACATTCTTCCAACCCAAGCCAAGTTAGAAGGTCAGAAAGAGAGATCTGTGAAACAAAGGTGGAAGGTGGCCCTGAGACCATGTGAAAGAAATATCAATGCTGGAATCAGGTAGGGGTGAGAGAAGCAGCTGTACTTTTGGGAGTTTTCAATCCAGAGATAAATGGATCAGGCAACTGATTAGAAAGAGATTACAGGATCCCCCTGTGCTAGCACTGGACACAGGACCAGACACTGACAAATCCATTCTCTATATGATCCACTTCTGGATCATAGTTCAAAAGTAAAGAGGAGCATTTCAGTCAAGGGGTTGGGGGAGCTTTAACGAACATTATTGCTTTTGGACACAAGGGATCAGAGACTTTGGGAAACAGTATCATTTTTGGTTCCAAGGGAATAGGATCTTGGAGGAGAAGTATCAAAAACAATCCCAAAAGATCTGGGGTCCTTCCTAAATAACAGTAAGAGCACAAACAAGGTGAGCAGAGACCACACCTCTTCCCAAATCACACCATCTTAGAAGCACTAAGAAGATAGTGAAATCAAATTATCTATAAACAAAGCCTCAAAGGTAGAAATATGTAAATTGGACTGAGCCCAACAAAATTCTTGGAAGAATGGTAGAAGAAAAATTAGATAAAGAAATGAGAGGAAAGGAAGAAAATTATGAAAAGATAATTTATAACTTTATAAAAGAGATACAAAAATATTATAATCACACCTTAAAAATAGAATTGGCTAAATGAAAAAGTTGTTCCAAAATACACTAATCAAAATAATTCTTTAAAAAGCAGAATTGAACAAATGGTAAAAAAAGAAAAAAAAAGAAAAAAAGGTATAAAATCTCACTGAATAAAATAATTCTTTAAAAATTAGAACTGAACTTGTGGAACCTGATGACTCTGTGAGATATCAAGAAATAATAAAACAAAGTCAAAAAATAATTTTTTAAGAAGAAAATGTAAAGTATCTCATTAAGACAAACAACTGACTTGGAAAAATAGATCAAAGAGATAAATTAAGAATAATTGGATTGCTTAAAAGCCATGATTAAAAAAAAAAAAGTCTAGTTATCATATTTCAATTTCTCCAATACTATAGAACCAAAGGGAAAATTAGCAACTGAAAAAATCCACCAGTCACCATCTAAAAAAGATCCCAAAATGAAAATTACAAAGAATATTATAGCCAATTTCCTTTAAAAAGAGTATACATAGAGGACACAGATGTGAGTTGATTGATGAGATGATGTAAAAAATTGCATAGTCAAGAAAGAAGTATGTTGCAAGAAGAGGGAAATGAAAGGAAAAATAATGAAAATTATCACAAATTAAAGACACACAGGGAAGAACGTTTATAATGGAGGAGAAAATGGGGGTGAAGGCAGATAACATTTCAGTCTCACCCAAATCAAAATTGGTTCAAAAAGGGAAAATAAAGAGACAGATAAATAGATATTTCTAGCACTTCTAAAAATGACTACCAAGGACCTATATACTCTACAAAATTTGAGATAATGACAATTCTGAATATTCATCATCATCATAATATCAGATTTTTATATTTTATAGAAAAACTATATAAATAGAAGATATTTTATGACCATATATTATTATCACTGATGGAAAATAGCTGAGGACCAGGTCATTTAATCAGATTGAGTACTTAGCATATGAATAGGAAATTGAATTTAAAAGAGAAGTTGCAGAATGATGATATTTGACTTGCTAAGTTACACAGAGCTAAATTTCATATCAGGTACTCAAACCTGGGTTTGACTTTTCTTTTCTAATACTTCTCAGTTGCCATTTGCTACCTTAATTTATTTGTTCATCCATAATACATTGAGAGATACATATAAAATTTCTTTATGCCTTCACATCTTGAGGCATTTTGTTATAGAAGAATCACAAGAAGACTATAAATTCTTTCTAAGGGAAGAATTTAAATAAATGTCCTTCAAGCTTTACTGTCAATAAGATTCTTTTGGGATGTATTTCACTTTGGAAAATGCTAAAGGCAAAGATTACATTGAGGAAAGTTAACACCCATAATTATCATCTACAGTAGTCACAATTACAAATTTATGCTATTATTTTAAAATTTCTCCCATCCACTAAGGAATGAAACACATCTTATTCTCCTTTTTCTTTCCTTGTTTTCTACAACTACCCCTTTTTCCAGGAAGATGATGTTATTATATTAGAATACAAATTTGAAGCAAGTGAAAAAACCTTAAAATGCTGTTTTATATCACATACAATTTGATATATTTAAAAGAATAAAAACTTTTTCTCTTTTGGAATTTCAGTATATTACAAGAGATAGTCATATATACTTACAAGTGTGTAAAAGGTCATTCTCACTTGGATATTAATAGCAGATATTGTGGTTCCAGGTTCGATGAGCAAGATTGAAGAATATAAACTTTCTATTCTCACAATTCTCAAACTTCTAAAAAATAAGAAATAAAGCAATTTTAATTGACATCCTTCTCTAAGATGCTAGGAATCCTAATAAAGTTTATTCTTTATTCTCAAAGAGCATCAATGACATCATGGGGTTGATGTTTTGACTTGGGCATGAAATGAATTTAAGTGAAGCAGAGCTTTAAAAAGTCATCAGCCTCACTCTCTCCCCTAAAGTCATCAAAGTTCAGTGGCAAGACTTATGTCAAAGTAACTGGTTATGACCTGGGACGCAGTAAGTAAGAAAGTAAAAAGCTGAAAAGCTAATTACAGAGAAGGCCAGTGATTTATTTAGCCTAACTCATCCATCAGCTATCAAGTTTTGGCAGGAATACCCTAGCTAACCCAACAGAACTCAATCCTGCCATTGTGCCCCTCTTCTATTTCCCACCAGTGCCATAGAAAACTAAAAGGCAGAACTTTTCTTGGATAGAATGGAAACATGGTTAGAAAATTTGAGAACCAGAGGAAACTAAAACATATCTTATATCCAATATGTCTGATGCCCCACTAAGTCTAAAAGCAATTGGTGTAATATACATTTGGGGCCAGTTCTATTATTCCCAGAAGTTAGTTGGGGCAGATATTTATTTAAAACTAGTGAAACTGAATTATGCAGTATGCTCAGAGACTGAGGTATCTTTGAGGTCCAATTCTACAGGGAAACCATAAAGAATAAGAAAAAGAGCAATAGAGGTCTATAAGTAGGCAAGACTATAATTTCCAAAGGTCTCAGGTGTGCTCAAAAAGTTATCAAACAGTGCATACCCTTTGACCCAGCAGTGTTTCTACTGGGCCTATATCCCAAAGAGATTTTAAAGGAGGGAAAGGGCCCCACATGTGCAAAAATGTTTGTGGCAGCCCTTTTTGTAGTGGCAAGAAACTGGAAATTGAAAAGATGCCCATCAATTGGAGAATGGCTGAATAAATTATGGTATATGAATATTATGGAATATTATTGTTCTGTAAGAAATGACCAGCAAGATGATTTC
>JAJPUD010003822.1:48399-60832 GCA_023553655.1 Myrmecobius fasciatus | reverse complement strand
AGGGATGTGAAATGTGGACCACAACATAACATTCTCATACTCCTTGATTGATGTTTGCTTACATTGTGTTTCCTTTATCTGATATATCGTTTGTGTAGATAAGATTTTTCTTGCACACCAATGATAAGTTTGGAAATATGTATACATATATTCGATTTGCCAATATTTTAACATAATTAACATGTAGTGGATATCCTGCCATCTAGGGGAGGGGTGGGGAGTTGGGGGGAAAAATTTGTAACGGAAAGCTATGTAAGGGTTATTGTTGAAGAATTACCCACACATATGTTATGCAAATAAAATAAAAATTAAAAAAAAACAATGAAGAATCTACTGCATATATAGAAGTCAAGAATAATCTGGAAGAAGACAAGCAAAAAAAGAATAGCATCAAAGGAAAACCTTCATTCAAGCAAAATATATTGGTTTTGAAGAAAAATTTATATAGATAACCTAAGGTGTTCTGCAGATCTTCTAGAAGAATACACTAAGTTGAAAAGTCAAGAAATTATACAAGTAAACTGCCCAGAATTTCTGAACCAAAAGAAACAAAATGAAAGAATCAACAAATTGTCCCCAGAAAAGCAAATCAAACAACCCCATGCTACAAATTCCATGACATTAAATTTAACAATAGCAATGATGATTAACAAATTCTGAAAGTGACCAGGAAATCTGAACAACCTGAGATTCTTTTACACCTATTAGAAACTGTAGAAAAGAATGGAATATTTTTCAAAGAGCAATCACATTTACATTGCTTTCCCCCAAATTGACCATCTATCAGGGAATAGTCAGTCAGTCAGTTAGCATTTATTAATTAATTCCTAGTAAGTGCCAAGCACTGAACTAAGCACTGGAAAATATAAAGAGAGAAGTATGTCCCCCTTACTAAATGTAATAACTCCATTTTCTTGCTTTAGATCCCTATATGAAAAGGCATTTTTATGAAAGACAGAAAAGCAGAGGTGCACCTGTTTCAGATTGCCACTAATATCTAGGAAGATTGTCTCCTACATAGTAATAAACTTTTGGTGGACATTTAACTTTCACTGTACTCCTAACTTAAACAAAACTTTTAGTACCACTTTTCTCAGCTTTAGGAATTCTAAGTGATAATCGAGCTAATCCGCATGCCTGATCCCACCACCTTTTCAATGACTTCAAACAGTACAGCTCCATAATCTTCCAATCCTCAGATTTTACAATTACATTATTTTTTGTGGGACAGAATTTTTAGATATTTATTTCTTTTAGATATTTTATTCTTATGTAATTTTCTATCCTTAACTAAAGCTCCAATCACCTAATCTTAGTATTAATCTGATTGTATACACTAATGTCCTGACAAACAAGGCCTCATTAATTCTTAGGCAAGTATTTCATTTTTGAAAATGAAAAATCATGATTTTCCTACTTTTTGTTATGTATACATTACCTCTAAGCTTTATGTATTATATTAGTGATGCTAATTATTTTAATCCAATTTATAGCATGTCAATTACCCATTCATAATAATTTAAATAATTATGTTCTTTTCATTTTGTTATTAGCAATAATTTTAAAATAAATATTTAATGGATAATAAGTTAGAATATCTTTGTTATTCTTTCTATTAGTCTTAGTGTTATATTTCTATTCAATATTTCTTTTATTAATTAATTAATTTTTTTTTTGCTTAGGCAATTAGGGTTAAGTGACTTGCCCAGGGTCACACAGCTAGGGAATGTTAAGTGTCTGAGATCAGATTTGAAGTCAGATCCTCCTGACTTCAGGGCTGGTGCTCTAGCCACTGTGCCACCTAGCTTCCCCCTATTTCTTTTATTTTAATGGAAAAAACTGTGATATAGGAAGATCCAGGATGGAACTGTAGGAAAGAAGGCATGTGTTTGAATCCTGATTGTGAGCTATTTACTCTTTGTATAGATTTGGTCAAGGTATTTTTACTTCTTTTAAGTATCAATTTTCAGTTCTTTAGAATAAGAATGATAGATAATGTTTCCATAACATATTCCATAGAGATTTATTATTAATCTTGACAGTAGGATAATTTTTGTGGAGGATTTCATAAACCATAAAACAAGATATAGACAGTTATTTCTGGAGTGACCTATGACCTTAAATGAAGAAGTTAGTGTTCATTTTGGAGGTAGAAACTTAGGAGGAATGATATACAACTCAGTGTTATTTGTCCCAGGAGCTTGGAAAGAACTTCAGATTATTGTATTTAGCTACTTCTTGGCTCATAGCCATAGAAAGGAAGATTACCCTGCTCACATCACTTTTCAGTTATAATTTAATTATCTTCTATATACAACAAATAGCCGTTATAGGGTTTGAAAACAAATTCATAATATGTCCAATCTTTAAATAAGCCTGATAAATATTTCCAGTGCAAAAAACAATAGATCTGAAACTTCTTAGAAAATTTCCTGATCTACCCAATTGCTGCTTCTCCCTTTTGCTTTCCATTCTTTATATTTAACTATCCAGTGTTTATTTTGTAACTTTTTAAAGTGTTCTAAAAGTACATAGATGCATATATGCATGTTGCCTCTCAGACAGAATGAAGGATCCTTAAGGGAAGGAAGTTTTTTTAGAGGAGGGGTTCTTTGTATACCCTGCCAAATTATATAGTACCTTCCACAAAGTAGGAGCTTAATAAATGGTTGTTTATTAAAGGTTTCATTGTTCGGTGAGGCAATGAAAAGTTAAGTGATTCTCCCCAAGATACCACAGCTAACAAATATAAGATGAAGGATTTGGATCTAAGTATTCCTAACTCCAGAGCTGGCCTATGAGAGCTGTTTCCCTCTTAATAGTTTCTGGTTATACAATTACTTTAAAAATTATGTTTTAACCAAAACTTTTCCTCCCTTACTTCCTCTACTTCCATATGAGAATACTAATGCTATATAATGTCTGTCCCAAGATTATGTTTATACTCAGCTAAAAAGCCACTAGGTTCTAGACTATCTAAATCAACAGACTGTTTTTTAAATAAGTCAAATAACGTCATGATATTTCAAAAATAACTTGTTAAATTTAATCAACCAGTAGCACGGCACATAGTATATAGAGTGCCAGACTTGAAGTCAATAGGATCTAGTTTTGAATTCTGCTTATGACATCTATTAGTTGTGGGAACAAATCACATAATATCTCTGAGTCTCCTTTTTTGAAATCTGTAAAGTGGATATAATTATATGGTAGCCTCCCAGGTAGTCCTATTCTAACTTTCTGGATTAAAATATACCTCCATTGTTTCTTGTCCTGTAATGTCCATTGGGGGCTGGGTCCTCTTTGTAAAGGGAATATCCAATCAACTCTTTGGTTTTCTCATCCTAGAATATTCTTCCTCATACTCCCCTCCTACTGATGAATCTCTCCTAAAGCTTCCATTTTGTGAAGGGATTTTTGTCAGTCTGCCTCCATGTCTTTTCTAGTCCTGCTTCTAAAATTAGGGACTTCAAAATAATGTCTTTACTACTTCCTTACATTGGAAGTTACCTCAACACCTGGGATCCCTTTACCCAAAAAACATCCATCACATTTTTTTTTCTCTCATTCTGTGATGTCCATCCATAAGGTTTCTTCCCATCAGTAGATTCATCCTGAGGACTCCATTTCTATGGAGGATATTGCTGATGCTATTTTCCTCTGCAGGGAGTATGTTTTTTCCACAATTCTGTTATCTAGCTTCCTTTTATGTATTCTATTCCCTCATTAGAATGTTAGAATATAAACTCATTGAAGGCAAAGATTGCATTTCTTTTTGCTTATATTTATATCTTGGCACTTAGCACAATGTCTGGCACATAATAAATTTATGATAAGATGTTATATAATAACATTTTATTGTTTAATAAATGTTTTCCTTCTTTCCTTCCTTCTTTTCTTCCTTTTTTTCTTCCTCTCTTCCTTCCTTTCTTTCTTCCTTCCTTCCTTCCTTCTTATATGCCAGAGGTATTGTGGAGCTCCAAGTAAGTAACTAATTCCTAAACTTCCAAAATATATATAAATATCAATCATTATTATTATTAACCAATAGGTCTTTTTAAAAAAAATAATTCAGTGATTCACTCTCTATTGATGTTTGCTTGCATTATGTTTTCCTTCTCAGGTTTTTTTTTTTGTAGATACAATTTTTCTTGTACAGCAAGATAATTGTATAAATATGTATACACATATTCGATTTGTCAAGTATTTTAACATAATTAACATGTATTAGATTTCCTGCCATCTAGGGGAGGGGGTGGGGGAAAGGAGGGAAAAATTTGTAACAAATAGCTTTGCAGGGGTCTGTGTTGAAAAATTACCCATGCATATGTTTTGCAAGTAAAAAGCTTTGATAAAAAAATAAAATAAACAAATAAATAATCCAGTGATTTTAGAAATAATTTTATAAAAGAATAATATGCAATAACAACAATAATATAAATGAAATTGGCAGGGAGAAATTCAAAACTAGTGAATTATTGCCAAAGCTATAAGAAACATCTTTTCTGTTTCCTAAGAGGCAATGGGGAATGGGCATAGGAATTGTCTACTGTGTTCAAACAAAATATATCATTTAAAAAGAAAAAGAAAAGGTGTGGGGAAAGATAGAATATGGAAAGTATGAGACACTAGGATTCAAGAACTAACTCTGTCATAATTAACCACATGGACTAGTACAAGTCCATTTAGCTTTCTGGGGGTTAATTCATTCATCTATAAAACTATTGCTATAGGCACGCATCATTTTTAAGACTAACTACCAGTAGGGTAGCCAAAGTGCCAATTCTGTGTAATTGATTATTATTCATCTAGGTTTTCCACATGGTGCTGATGTAAGGATGTATGGGGTAAGTTAGAAAGATTTTCATGGGTAGGTGAGGTGTGATCTAGCAACACAGATATGTATAAAATGTGGGCTGAATGTGTTGGTCCCTATCATATAGACTTACATAAGACTTAATTTATTTTCTTCTGAGGCCTGACCTCCCTTTTTAAAGGACAAGTATTGGCTCAAAGTATATTATCAAATTAATAAGTAAGTAAAGGCTGTAGGCTTCTCTACCATGAAAATCCATACTATATATCCACTGGTTGGGACATCCCCATATTACAGAATTTGGACCCTGAATGAATGTGCATTGTCTACTTTTAGACTTTTTACTCATCTAAAAATCACACCAGTTGTACACTTAAACCCACATACTTTTTCTTATCATGGCTATAAAAAAGAAAGTTGCTCCATTATGGTAGAAACTGACCAATCATAGTCAAAATTAATAGTCATGAAGACAATATTTATATCATTAATCAGAACCCATCTTTAAAAATGAAAATTGTATAAAATCTATTAATTCTATAAAACATTATGGTTGACTCAGCTCTCTTCTTAGAAGTGCTGCTCTCACACTTCCCACTCTCCGGTATGAGTCATTTTCAATTTTCATTTTTATACCCTTTTTTTTCCCACTGTAAAGTAGATTTTTTAATTTGGCATTCTATAATTTTAACTAGAATCAGGTAGTTAGTTTTAAGTAGGCAAATCCAATGAGGAGAGTAAACTAATTTTAAGTTGTGAATCTTTATATTAATGTCAATAGCTAACTTTAATATATTCTTCCAATCCTGATGAGTACTATTAGTGACTTTCTAAATATCCCTAAAAGGCTGGATAAATCTAAATTCCAAATTATTTTTGGAGCATGGAATGGGCTCAAGGTATTATAGTTCCTATGGCAATGGTTGAGAGCCTATATTCCTTGCTCTGTATGAGTTCTAAAATCAATCTTACTAGAAAGGACTCCCATAGTTTCCCATAGAGTTCAATTAAGAATTCATTCAGATATCCTGTATCCAAATCCACCAAGGACCAACTTGTTCTTTACGTACAACTTTTAGGAAAAATCCAACATGATCAAATCTTGAAACATTATCTAAGTGTTGGATCAAAGTGCCCTTTAATAGCTTGCATTGCTAACAATCATCTTACTCTAAAAATGTCTGTTAAAATAAGTGCCATATTCTCATTTTGTGAAAAATGGATTATAACATTCAAATTTTTTGCCGGAAGACAAAAGAAGTCAGGCTACAGCTGCAGCATAGCTGGGTGTAAGGCATAGACAGTATTTTTTTTTAAATGGAGTTTTTGCCTAGTAGCAGATGCAAAGCACTGTGGGGTAGGTTTTTATTTACATAAAGATTAGTTTAGTTATTCTAGAAGCTTTGGCACTGGTAACAAAGGAGTGAGAAATCCAAGTAACTCATGACTATGAGCTAGAAATTCTCATAAGTTGCAGTTACCAGGGCACATGGAAGATAAATAAAGTCTCTAAACCTTGTGAGACCTGATAATAACCTACTGAGAAAACTACGTTTGTAAGAGAAAATACACTTTGAAGCAGTAACTCAGAATTTTTATTTGAGAAATTTATGGTCTTCTCTAAGAGCAGCTCAGCAGGAGAAAAAAAGAATCTTTAGACTTGATGATTTAAAAATAAAATGAAAATTTGGACTTTAGATAATCTTGAGCAAGCAAGAGTTGGAAGCATTTTTTAACTTATTTGTAAGTAATATAATTACAAGAAAATGGGTAAATTATTTTAATACTCTGCCTAATCCCAGTGAGTTACTTAATTCCTATTTATTTCTCTGAAATGATCTTCTCACATGTAAAATCAAAATTAGCATTCCAAAACAAACTCTTGGTAACTCTGATGAGATGGTCTTTTTTCTTCTGATAGGAATTAAGTTTTTTTTTGGCAATGTCTTATTTAGGATACTTGGAAAAGTTATATAGAGTTTATAGGGATTTCAGAAGCCAACTAGGTCATCATCTTCATTTTGAAGTTTGGAAAACATCCTTCAAGATTTGATCATGTTGGATTTTCTCCAAAAAGTTGTTGCACATAAGGAACAAGTTGATGATTGGTGGATTTGTATACAAAATATCTGAATGAATTCTTAATCAAATTCTATGTGAAATTGTGGGAGTGCTTCCTGGCAAGATTGATTTTTAGAACTCATATAGAGCAAGGCATACAGGATCTCATCCACTGCCATAGGAACTATAAATACCTTCAGCCCATTACATGCTCCAAAAATCATTTGGAATTTAGGTGATGCCATACCACTGCCAAAGGTCACATAGGTACTAAAGTACAGAAACAACATTTGAACCCTGACCCTTTGTCTACTGCTATTGTACTATTGCATTATTTTATTGTACTATTTTACTAGTTTATTAAATTTATTGTATTTTTAACGTATGGAATAAAAGAAATATTTCCATATCATACTTAAAAAAAAAAAGATTTTACCTGAAACTGCAAATCAATTATGTTCAACTTGCTATTTTTTTAAATAAAAATATAATAGTTATGTAAATTTCTTTTTTCTTTTTTTCCCCATCATCTTACACTAGAGATAACTACCATTTGACAGAAATAAATATGTATGTATATATATTACATAAATATATGTATAATTACATTTGCATAAATATAAACATATACATACATATGTATATATGTTTGTGTAAAGTTATTCTATACATACTTCTTTTTATCCAATTCTTTCTTGAGGTATAGATAGTATCTTTCTTCTTATGTCCTTTATAGTTAATTTGGGTATTTATAATAGTCAAAATGACTTATTTGCTCAAAGTGGTTCTTAAAACAGTATTATTCTTACTGTACGCAATGTACTTTTAGTTCCTTCAGTAATACTATTTATATCACATATGAAACTATTGTGAAAGTATTTTTGAAAACTATTCCCTTGATGGAGAGAGATGAATCACAAAAGAGAATCTGAGGAAGTCAGTGAACTGGTAAACTGAGTTAGGAAGATTTCATTAAAGATATTTGGTCATTCATTGTCCCCAGTATGTCCAATCTCTGTTCAACAGATTAACAGATGAATAGGTCCCTCAGTCAAATCAAGCAGGACTTCTACTGTCTTTTATCACTAATTTAAAAGACCAAATATGAACGTAATAAATTCCAAAGATAATGATGCTGTCATCAAAGCTACTTGCCCAGAGAGAAGAATATGGGCAGATATGAGTTGAAACAAAACCACCACTACCACCACTACTACCACCACCACAACAACAATTCAGATTTATAAAGAACATAAAATAATGAGTGAAGGAGCTAATCATTGGGGGAGAATATGGAATAGTAAAGATATTTCAGGTAAACTAAACAAGACAGAGAAATTGGTTAGAGAATCTGGGCTTCCAGGTCCTAGAGCCATAGAGACCTCCATTAGTATTAAAATTCATAATACCATAAGTAAATTAGTAGAATAAGGGATAGTTTACCTATTAGATCTTTAGAGAAGGGAAGGATTTATGACTAAAAAAGAACACTATGAAAGGCAAAATAGACAACTTTGGTTATATTAAATTTAAAAGTTTTTGCACAAACAAAACTAACACAAGATTAAAAGGGAAGTACAAAGCTGGAGAAAAAAATTTTATAGTCAGTGTTTCTGATAAAGGTCTCATTTATAAAATATATAAAGAACTGTATCAAATTTATAAGAATACAACTCATTTCCCAATTGATAAATGGTCAAGTAATGAAATAAAAACTATCTATAGTTATATGAAAAAATGCCCTAAATCACTCTGGATTAGAGAAATGCAAATTAAAACAACTCTGTTATGGCATATGAAAGTAATGGGATATTATAAAAAATTATGAATAAGCTAATTTTAGAAAGGCCTGGAAAGATTTACATGAACTGATGCTGAATGAAACAAGTAGAACCAGCAATGCATTTTCTACAGTAACAGCAAGATTGTGGGATGATAAACTATGAAAGACTTGGTTCTTCTCAGCAATTCAGTGATCCAAGGCAATGCCAATAAACTTGGGATAGAAAATGCCATCTGCACCCAGAAAGGGAACCATGGAAAGTGAATGTAAATCAATACATGCTATGTTCACTTTTTTTCTGTTTTATTTTTCTCTCATGGTTTTTCCATTTTGTTCTTATTTTTCTCTCCCAACATGATTCATAAAGAAATGTGTATTTTAAAAGTTAACATATATGTATAACCAGAAAAAAATAAACCAATTAATAATAACTTTTCAAAAACAGGAGAATAAAGGATTAAAGTTCCTGACCAGAAGCTCAGGAATAAAGTCTTTAGAAGACAAATAAAGATATCTATATTTGTTCTTTAAATTTTATTTTCCTATCCAAAAGACTAGATTGTCTAAAAGAGCAGGTGCTGCAGTGTATGAGAATAACAAATATAATCCATGTATTCAATAATTCAACATTTAGCAGTCAATTATATATGACACTGTTGAACACTTGGAATAAATACAGCATAGAGGAAAACAGGTACAAAAATAACTATGATAAAAGGAATGGTGAAGTAAGTGAAATGGAGAGGCTTAGAAAGAGTCATAAGCTTAACTAAGATAAGGAGACTAAGCTTTCTCTCAGGCAACAAAATTGTAGAGAGTTCTTACAAAACTAGAAGTCTTTTAGCAGTATAATAACAAGCAATGTTATAAATTAGCAGGAATAATTAGTTAATATAAGAAGTTACAAGATGCCTTACCACAATTCTTCACTTGACTGCTCATGCCAGCCTTTCCAGAAGCATTTGAGAGGGAATTCTGCAGAATTTATCTAAAATACAATAATTGCTAACTACTAATTTCTTTTTGGAAAATGCTATGAGAAGATTATAAAGAGGAGCAGGCTTTCGCTTTAGGGATAGAGAGGGTAATTGAAAGCTTCATGGAGGAGATGGCATATGACTTACTTGAAGCAAAGGAAAGACATCAAAAGATGGATAACAAGGATGGAGAAGTCTATTTCAGACATGGAAGATAACATAAGAAAAAATACAGAGGAAGAAGAGGGAAATTCAAGGGCAGAAGGTAAGAGAACCATTGGAACTAGAAGGTTTGCTGAGGGAGTAGATGGGTATAGGAAGAAGGAGGACAAATGATAAAGAGAATGCTGAAATAAAATAAATAGGATTTAGAAGATATTGCCATGTATAACAAAAAGAAAGAGATCGCAAAAATAACTCACATTTTATGGGTCTATATGATACAAGGGTTGGTGGTCTCATTAACATTTTAAAGATTAGAGTTGTGAAAGTTGGTAACGAAGTAAATTAGAGTGCTAAAAAGAAAGACAGAGAGAGAAAGAAAGACAAATAGACAGAGATAAGAAAAGAAGTAAAATTAGAATGTAGACCAAAACAGAGTATCTGGGATGACTTTTTAAAAGAGAAAATTAGGAAGTTCTGCCTAAAAAGAATTAAGAATCCAATCATATCTAGTAGGCAGTGCCAAAAAGGAAGTTATCATAGGTTAAAACTGTGAGTACCTTAATATCTAACTAAAATGAAATTGAGATAAAGAGAAGGAAGTGAGCTCATTTTCCAGACTTCAAGTTCTGGGTCAACTGAGGCTTTCTATAGCAAGATGCTAATTAGGAATCTTTTGTTAATTATTTGTTTTTTAAACTTTTCTTTCCTAATAATTTTTGTAAAATTCCAACTCTGACTCTGCTAAAATAAGGGAAACATGACTTGTCTATACCTAAATTGGGACAAGTATACAGCTAAAGGACATAAGTGTTAGCCACAGCAACTGGATATTTAAGGGAAAAAGATAATTTTTTTTATAAAGGTCACAAAGCAAAGCAAGACAACACATTTATTAAACTACTTTCTATATGCCAGTATGCTAAGTTCTTGGGAAACAAATATAAACAAAAAGAACTATAGACCCTACACCCCAAAAAAACTTTATTTTGAGTGAAGGCATAAAAGGAAGCTGAAAAATAGGTAAGTGAGAAAGGTACCCCCATGAGAACATGATTTCAAAATCCAGGGAACCAAAAAGAGAGTCAGGAGGACAATGAAAAATGACTTTTCTGAGTAAGAACAAAAAAAAATAAAACAAAAACCTTAGGTAAGGAAGATAGTCAGATGGTTTTGATTTTTATCCATTCCTTTTTTCCAGGAGATTTCCCCCTTGTTTTCATCATTAGCAATAGCAGCAGCCTTATAGCAATGCATATCTGGACATGGCAAAGTATATAATTTTTATTGTTGGTGTTCGGTCATTCAGTAATTTCAGCTATGTCCGACTATTTGTGACCCCATTTTCTTGGCAAAGATACTGGGGGTGAATTGCCATTTCCTTCTCCAGCTCATTTTACTGATGAAGAAATGAAGAAAACAAAGTTAAGTGATTTGCCAAGGATCACACATCTTGTCTGAAACCATATCTGAACTTGTGTTCCTGTGCTCTATCCACTTGCTACCTAGCTTTCTATATGATAAGCACTGTATAATATATCCCAAAGACATAGATGTTCCATGAAAACATAGAAATTAAGACAAATTTATGCAGTGATCTGAATAGTTTATGAAGAACTAACTAGTCACTGAACAACTATGTAACAAATATGCAAATTATATAAACTCTAACCTTATATTAAATTTTTATATAAAAAGAAAAGGTCATGAGAAAACTGAGCCATAAAGTTGATTGCTTACTCTATTTAATTTCTGAATCGAATTTATGGAAGAAGAGTTCAAAAAAACTTCTGGGTTAATGGAGGAGAGAGTAAGCAATGAGATTGGGAAGAAACTTCCAGGAATAGGGTTCGGTTTGAGAGAAAATAGGATGATTGTTTGAGGAAGTGTCTTTGTGTAGTGAACAAAACATATTACTATCTTAATAGATCTGTGTTCTCACCCATTTGAATACTTTCCTCCCTGCTGTAAATTGTAACTTACTCATGCCTTTTCATCCTGTATGATTCAATATCTTGTACTTTCATAAATGAGCCATAAGTATCTACACCAATGGTTCCCTTTGCTCTTTTTCACATCACTGCCTCCAGCCTGTAGTCTGGTAGTGCAACAGCCTCTAGTGAAAATCCATGCCATAAGAGAAAGAGTCATGGGAACTTGTTCTAACCTCATGTGATTACATGAGAAATAGGGCTTCTTAACCCCTCCTTTCCACTGTAGGTATAGCGATTAGTCTCCAAACCTGGAAGTTTCAAAGACTGGGAGAATAAGCCCCTAGAATATGGGAATTGGAATACAGATCTGTTTTGTAACCAGTGAAGCCAATGTAACCAATTCCTCAATGCCTTGAAGAACTAGATTAATAATATTTGGGAGTGACCTTCAGTATCCCAGTTCATCAAAAGGATTCATTTTGAAGAAATAGCAATTTTAAACATGAATTTGATGGGACCAATATTAAATAGAAATTGGGCACTAGCTCTGAAGTCAGGAGGACCTAAGTTAAAATCTGGTCTTAGATACTTAACACTTCCTAGCTCTGTGACCCTAGGCAAGTCACAATCCCAATTGCCTCAGCAAAAAAAAAGAAAGAAAGAAAGAAAGAAAGAAAGAAAGAAAGAAAGAAAGAAAGAA
>JAJPUD010003822.1:0-47999 GCA_023553655.1 Myrmecobius fasciatus | reverse complement strand
TCTCCATCTGCTATTACTTGCTCTTAATACATACATGATCCTCCTCCTCTTTGTTCTAATTTATATATCCTTTATTCCTTGATGTTTTTTCATCTCCTTCTGTCATACAAGTCATTGGGAATATTCTGCAAACTACTTTAACCCATTATCTTTATTTTTTTTGTTCTTTACGGTTTGTGATCATTAAAAATAAAATGTAGTTTCTCAAATGTGATAGAGCCTACTCTCTACCTCTGAATGAATCCTATGCCCAGTTCACTGTTCATATAGAGTATACATGCAAGATATATGAGTTGATGGATAAATTTAATATGCTGTTCTTCTGACCAAATGTCTTATTCTAACAAATACATATTATTCCTTATTTATTTATTTTGTTGAAATTTTTTTCTTGTTTTATTTTTTCCTTATTTCTTAATTGATTTCTTTTAATTAGCCATGGGTCAAAACCAACACCATGTCACATTTAATTTTTAATAAACTCAAGGATGTCTTCCTGACTCCATTTCCAGTAATACATTGCAGAACTCACTTTGCTCCTTGACCTGTTTCATTCTATAAAGAGCAATCCAGTTTAGCAATCTAGTGAGATTCTAGAAAGGAAAGTCAGAGAAGCAGAGAAAATAAGATATCAAGTGAAATGTAGGATAGGCATGAAGATCTCCATGTCTATACTCCCCTTGCTTCTACTCCTACTCCATGAGCAATGAGCTATACTAACTAGAGAAGAAAAGAAGGCTAGGTTTTGTTTTAGCTCTAGTATATCCCCAAATAGCTTTCACTATAGCTGTTTCTAATTGAAACTGGACCTAAATTAATTCTTCATGCCACAAGGAGAGCCAACACAGAATTTCTAAGGCTTTTATCTAATGAGTAACTCTACTGGATGTGTGAGTGGATCTAAAATTCCTTAGAGAGTATATTTAATTTACTATATTCTATTTCTCCCTCTTAAGTGGGAAAAGCAGAAAGTATTAAACCAATGCCACAATGTGTTCCCTGAATCTCTTAAGTTTCAGAGAAGCCTCTATATTAGTTGAGGACAATGAGGATTCAAGAGATTTTAAAGTATGAATCTGCATAGCAAGTGTTATTTTTTTTATGAATTACTTTCTGTTATTGAGTCAAATCCAGTTTTTGTAGGTTACTGAATTTGTGAAATATAGTAATATCTTCTCGGGGTTTCAATTTTTTCAACAGTAAAAAGGGCAAAAGTTGTTCTACAAAACCTCTAAAATCCTTCCTAAATTCAGATCTCAGATTGCCATTCCAAGATGAATCTACACAAAAGATAAAACACACTATACCTTTGATTATTCTCTTAGGAGTCAGGGAGAATTGGGGACAGAGTAGGAAGCAAATATACAATGCTAAAACCAAGTAGCTAGGGTTTAATTAAATATGGATAAGTTAATAGGCATGGATGGGCTGAGACTTTTCTGATTTATAGGAACTAGGACATGTTAATATCAGAAAACATATACTAATTATACTTCCACTCAAATGAGTGGAACAAAACCATAAGGGTGAATGTAAGACTTTCTTCTTCCAGTTGAATAGGAGCAGCATAAAGGTTTTTAAAAACACCCTTTAGTAACACTATGTCCCATCTTAATGTGCACTTTTTTTTATTAAAGAAAGTTAATGAAAAGTAAAATAACTTTGAAAAACTATAGAACTTTTACCAATGCAGTGATCAATCAAGATGTGATGAAGTGATGAAGCATAATATCAAACACTTTGAAGAAAGATGATGGAATAGAGGTGAGGAATAAGATATGTGTATCCAGACATGATAGAAGTGTTGGATTATTTTGTTTTAATAAACTTATTTGTTACACAAACCAGTGCTTTTGGAGGGTTGCAGGAAATTAAAGAATAATAAAATATATGCAAAAGAAAAAGGTAGCATCATAACATATTTTAAAAGTACACCAAAAAAAGTACAGAGAAGAAAACAAAGTTCAGAAGATAGCACAAATGAAGATTTCCTTCTGTGGTAAAGTTTAAATACATTACAAAATTATACACAATTAAAGTTTAGTTTCATATATTTTTTGTTCTTTGTATGCTGACATTTTTGTGTTTGTTCATTATTAAATTCTTCCCCACCACCACTTTATAGTATTTTATTTTTTCCAATTACATATAGATAGTTTCATTTTGGTAAGATTCTGAGTTCCAAATTTTTTTCTGCCTCCCTTCCTTATCTTCCCCCTCCCCTAGAGAGCAAGAAATCTGATATAGGTTATATATGTACAAGCATTTTAAACATGTTTGCATATTAATGATGTTGTGAAAGAAAAATAGAACAAAAAGAAAAAAAAAACATTGGAAAGGGGAAGAAAAGCAAAAATACTATGCTTATCATAGACAGTTTCATAATTCTCTCTCTGGATACAGATCACACTTTCCATCACAAGTCTATTGGAATTGTCTTGGATTATTGTATTACTGAAAAGAGTTAAGTATGTAATAGTTGATCATCACACAATGTTGCTGTTGCTGTGTACAAGGTATTCCTGGTTCTGCTCACCTCATTCAGCTTCAATTCATTTAAGTCTTCTCAGGCTTTTCTTAAATAGGACTGTTCATCATTTCTTATAGAACAATAGTAATACATTACTTTCATATACCATATCTTAGCCATTCCCCAATTGATAGGCATCCACTCAATTTCCTTATTATTAAATTCTTAATAAGAAAGTTTTTTTAAATAAAAGAGACTGAAATTTTTTCAATATTCAATTAATGTGAACTACACCCCAAAGGAATTATTGGTCAACACATTTAGCTAATATATTTATTTTTGTGAATAGAAACTCTAAATTTAACTCTTTTACTTGCAAGAATAGAATATTCTAACCAATAAATGATTATTCAGTGCTTTACTATGTGTTTAGCATTGTAGGAAATAACAAAAGGTTACCACATAAATCCTAGCTGGCTTGTATCATCTTTCAGTTCATTGTACAGATTAGGAAATTAATCACCTCATCCCCCTATTCAAACTCTTTAATATTTCTAGGATAAAATATAAACTCCTCTATTTAACTTTTTTAAAGTCCTTCATATTCTGGATCTAACCTCTCTTTCCACATTCTCATAACCTTTCTCCCACTACACACTCTGTTATCCAGTCATATGGTCCTTCTTCCTCATTTGTCATTGTCTGGCTAGCCCCATAAGCCTATACATCTCCCTCCTCACCTCTACTTTTTAGAATCCATCTTTTCCTTCAAGGGTAAAATCAAGAAATAACTTCAGCATGAAATCTTTCTTGATCCCTTCCCACAGCTTAATTTATATTTGTATAGCTTGTATTTATATATAAATATGTATAGATAGAGATAGAGTGAATGACATGTATATATATATGTATATGTACACATATATATATACATATATATGCACTATAAATATGTATATGTATATTTGTATATGGTATGTATGGTATGATGTATGTGTTGTATATATGTGTCTATATGTGTGTGTGTATATATTATATATAGTATGTGTTTATATATATATTTGTGTGTGTGTGTCTGTGTCTGTCTATCTGTAGGTATGGATGTATAAGTTGTTTCCCCAATAGAATGCAATATCTCATAGAGTAACAGTTGTTTCCTTCTTTATATTCTTATCATTAACACCTGTGCCTAATATAAAGTAATTAATTAATATTGCTTGTTGATTGACTGAAGGAGGTTACATTCATAGTAGGCAGAACTAACATATATGATGCAATTAGAGAAGAGTTAAGTGATAAACTGTAATTTATCTATTACTGATCTTCAGTAGAATTTCAGAGAAGAAATTATCATTATCAGGGAAGCCTTAGCATTTGTTAGGACTCTGAACTGTTGAACTCTGTTGAACTCTGTTGAACTCTGTTGGACTCTGAGTTGAACTCTGAAAAAAAGACTAAAATTTATATAATCATAGAAGAAAAAAGGAGAACATTCTAGACAGGAAGAATAATATGTTGATAAAAATTATCTAGGTACTTGGAGGAGACTACAAACCAATATTTAAAAGAAATGGATGTTTAATGTTGAGAAGTGAGGAACAAAATGGATAACTAACCTTGGGAAAGATTATAGTGAACCTCAAAATCAGAAAGAGAAATTTAGACTTGTTATGGTACTTGATGTGGAACATAATGAAAGAAATTTTAAAAGATTAATGTGTTAGAAGTCATTCAATCAAAAGAACTTTCACCATCATGTTAGATCTTTAGAGATGCTCTAGTTCATTAGTCCACTTAGAATGTTGCATGTATATCTGAACACAATATTCCAAATATGGAGAAAGAACACTGGGGCTCATATTGTACCCTCTCCCTCCTTATTCTATAAATTCTACTTCTAATAAATCAGTCTAAAGCTGAAGCAGCTTTTTAGCAGCTGTTTCAATACTGGAATATATCAAACTTGTGGATCACACTTTGGTTTTAATCTTAGCTCTAGTAGTTATGAATTGAGTGATGCTAGTCTTGTTTATAAACTTTGAAAATCTTGTTTCTCACCACAGATCATAGCAAATTAAGCTAAAAATAATATGCAATTAATATTTTTGTACAAAAATTCAACTCAACAAATATTATACAGAGTATGATGGTAGTGGATAGATGATGAGCATACTCAGAAAAGACAACCTGGAAAATATTAGCTGCGCTGCCACTAAGACTGTAGGTAACAGATCTGTATTTGTAGAAATAGTTTCTTTATTGGAAGTTACCTGCAACAATCAAATCACAATCAAATAAAATCAGGTCTGGGCCAAACAAAATAAAAACAATCTTACTTACATACTAAAATGAATCCATACTCTTAATAGTCTAGATATTCTTAAACCACATAGACCAAAGACCAACCATATCTCTTCATTTTGTAAGGTTGTCTTTTCATGCCCTACCACAAGTTCACTACAGGGATGTGGTTGTGTCAAGAGAAGAATAAACACCTCTAGCCTCTTCTCTCTTGATTTTTCTCTAAAGGATAATTCTGTAATATTTTTTTGGTACAAATATTCTTTTCATTGAAAAATATTGCACATACTTCTATAATTCAGTAGATGGTCTTTGAAAGTTGCTGTGTCTAAAAGATCTATTACTGTACAATCAATCTGATGATGAACCCATGGGAACTGAGATGGTCCTCTGAGAACAGAAGCACTCATCATCAGACTCATACTCAAAGCCTTTTGAGATTAATAAAGCCTGCCAGAGTTGCTACTCCAATGAGATAACTTTTCAGGACTAAAAGGTATGCCATAACTCAGAAAGATCAAAAACAGAAAAAAGGATCCATGTGTACAAAAATATTTATAGCACCTCTTTTTTTTAATGGCAAAAACTTGGAAACACAGGGAGTACCCATCGATTGGGGAATGGCTGAAACAATCGTGTTATATGAACTAAATGGAATTTTATTGTGCCATTAGATATGATGAAAGAGATAATTTCAGTGAAATCTTAAAAGACTAGTCTGGACTGTCTTTTAAGACAGAGTGAAATGCCCAGAACAAAAGAACAATTTCTACAATACCAACAAAATTGTAAAAGCAAACAACTTCAAAAGAATTAAGAACAATGATCCATGCAATGATCAACCACATTTCAGAAAACCAACGAAGCATTATATTATCTCCAGTTAGAGACTTTATGAATTCAGGATGCAGAATATATTTTTGGACACGGCCAATGCAGACATTTGTTATATTTGACAATGGATATTTGTTATGAGTTCTATTTTTCTTTTCTTCATTTTCTTTTCAATGAAGAATAAGGGTGGGAAAGAAACAAAATTGTTTTTTTAAATAAAAAATAAAATATGTGTTGGAAAATAAAATGCAAAGTAACCTAATATCATCCTTATGCTACAAAAAGAAATAAAATTAGTGGAATTAATTAGTGAAACACTCATATGGACCATATGTATTCAGAATAATAACAGTAGTTGTAGTAGTAGTAGTAGTAACAACAACAACAAACAACAGTGAGAAGAAATAGATGGTGATAATAATAGCTAATAGGCACTGTGCTGAGCATTTTATATAATTTCATCCTCACAAAACCATTTGAGGTAGATATTATATTATGCACAGTTTACAGATGAAGAAACTGGGGCAAACAAGCATTGACTGATTTGCCCAGGGGGCACACAACTAGTAAGTGTCTAAGGATATATTTGAATTTGGGTTTTGAAGACACTTTGCATATGATTTCTCATTTGATTCTCACAATCTTATGAGGTAGATGTTCTTATAATATTCATTTTATAGATGAGGATAAAGAAGTTAAATGATATGTCCAATACTCCAGTTAGTAAATGTATATGATGGAATTTTAACTCAGATCTTCCTGACTCTACCCAGCTTCTTAAATTGTGAGTCACAACCCCATATGGGGTCTCATAACTGAATCTGGCGATCATGAAATTATGATTTATTACCAACAAAGCTTTGATTTATATGCCTATTTTATATACCTACATACCCAGGGTCATGCAAAAATTTCTCTGGCAAAAAGTGGTCACAAATAGAAAAAGTTTAAGAAGCTCTGATCTACCACACCATCTAAGTAGAATGCCCAGTGAAAGTCCATGTGGTTCCTTGAAGGAAAGATCTCCAGAAAAAAAAAAAAAATCTTGGTTTCCTAAGTGATCTCTGGGAATTTTCCAGTTTCTGCCAAGGGAGAACCAAAAAGTAACAGTAAAAAAGTGTTGAACAGCTATTTCTCGTTGTTCAATCATTTCAGTCAGTCATGTCCAACTCTTAGTGATCACATTTGGAGTTTTCTTGGTAAAGACACTGGAATAGTTTGCTATTTCCTTCTCTATCTCATTTTACAGATGAGAAAATGGAGACAAACAGCATTAAGTGATTTGCTCAGGGTCACACAGCTAACAAGTATCTGAGGCCAGATTTGAACTTGAGAAGATGAGTCTTCCTGACCACAAGCCTGACATTCTCTTATCACTGTGTCATTCCTGCTTAAATGAATGAAAACCCTGAAAGACAGAGTTTCTGGGTAACAAATAACCAATTTCTTAATTAAAGTAGCCAGTAATCAATACATTAATAGCAGTTTCTTTATATAATAAAAAACTCCAAGAAAGATCCTAAAATACCTAAAATCCCTTGAACCAGGAAATTCCAGGACAAGTGAAAATCAATCTTGATTAGTAGACACTTAATAAGGAGTCTTCAACTTCTCTAGCAGAGAACATGGTTTGATTATAAAACTCATCAGTCCCCAGCAATCTGGCCAAGGAAGCCATTTCTAGGCAAACATCTTTAGCTGGTTTTCTGCTTCACAAGCTAGAACATCCTAAACTCTAATAATGTGAAATGAAAGACAGGGTTTGCTTTCCCCAGAATAAGATTTGCCCAGATTAGATTCTATTAATTCTCTAAACAGAAATTAGGTCACCTGATTGGGTGGAGCCCTGCCAATGTTCCTTGAGGGCTAGGAACATATTCTTCAATCAGCCTTGCCCTTCACATATTGACCTTAACAGAAGTTGAGCCTTTACAGAAAATGAAAATGGTGGATTATAATTGATAATTAGTTATTAATATAATTGTACAATATTATTGTTATTGTTGTTGTTATTATTTTGCTGAGGCAAATGGGGCTAAGTTACTTGTCCAGCATCACACAGCTAGGAAGTGTTAAGTATCTGAGATCACATTTGAACTCAGGTCCTCCTGACTTCAAGGCTGGTGCTCTTTCACTGCACCATCTAGCTGCCCCCAATGTTAATTTCTTTCACTGTACTAAGAAGTCATTATCAACTATGAGAATGTTAACTATGTTAGGTCTCATAATCCCTAGTTTTCCCCAAAACCAGAATATTCTCCTGAGAAGGGATTGTAAGAAGAAACTGAAGTGCTCTTATTTTTAGGAGGTGAAAAAAAGATTAACTCTTTTTGTTCTCCATCTAGTTACCTTCATTTAAAGGTGTTTGGGCCCAAATCATTTTAAGTATACTGTCCTTATCTGACTGGAACATTCACTTATAAGACTCATTTGCATTTAAATAAACCTGATTCTTTGTCCCAATTAGATATAACCATATGGAGCAACATATAAATCCTTCTCATGTAACATTCAGGGTATGATCCTTTACTAAGGCAATTCTAAAGATAAGGTTATTGGCCTCATATTCAAATTCCATAAAATTTATTTTATAGTCATGACATCAAAGGCATCCAAGAGAAAAATAGTCAATTAATCCAGCCCCTTAACATTTTCTTGCTACATCAAGAATAATTGTAGTACATTCATTGGAACTTGGTGATTTTAATTTGAGGTAGATATAACATTTGCATTTATAAACTGTGAAAAATAGTTAACATTGATCCCAGTGATCCCAAGGCACAAATATATCAAGGAAGTCAAGGCTAGAAAATAAGGGATATGAATTGAACTTGTGTTTTTATTAACAGAAGGAGTACTTCAATGGAAGCTCCCTCTCTCAATGCATATCAGCTCCTTCTCTGCAACTTAGTGTCTTCAAGAGTTTCTCAAAAGATTGACAGAGAAACTAAGTACCTTATCTATCACCCAGTCAGCATAGGGCAAATCTTCTTGGACCCAAAGTTAGCTCCCTAGTCACTAAACCAGGCAAGGTAACTTCTTCATTGGAATGTAATGCAATATTATTGCGCAGTAAGAAATGATGTCTATGAGGTATTAAGAAAATTTGTGGCAGGTTTTTGTTTGAAATTATGCAAAGTTTTTAAAAAATTCAAACCAGGAGAAAAATTAATAAAATAACCATAATAATGTAAATGAAAATAACACTCAAAGATGGCTGAAATCAGATTGTCAAAAAAGGACCATTATTGATATCAGAACAGATGATAAACCTCATCTCTTATCTATGTTTCATAATAGGGAACTAAAGTTGCTGAATGTCACACGGAGATGCATATTTTGATAATGTCAGTTAGTTTTCCTAATTGGTTTTCTTCATGACTAGGAGTTGATGAGATGGGAGTGGATTTTGGTAAATTTCCTGTTAGAAAATGAATAAATGAATGGATGGATGGATGAATGAATAAACAAAGAAATGGTGTACATGTTAAGATTAGAGAGTGAGTGTTACTCCAAAAGTATATTGGGATTATGGGTCGGTGTCATGAGATCTCTTTGACTGATTCTTGAAGTCTTATTGAGTCATTCACTTCCATTTGTTCAATTCTAATTTTTAAAGTATTATTTTCTTCAGTTACCTTTTTTAGCTCCTTTTGTAACTGGCCAATTGAATTTTTTTGTTCATTGCAGTCTTTTTCCATTTCACCACTTCTGTTTTTCAATGAATTGTTGTCTTTTTCCATTTCACCAATTTTGTTTTTCAGTGAATTGGTGTCTTTTTCATATCTTTTTTGTAGGGCTTTATATCCTTCTTGCACTGATCTTAATTCATTTCCCCATTTTTCTTATAACTCTCTTTTGAGATTCTTTATGCAATATTCCAGGAAAGCCTTGTGAAATGGGGACCAGCTCATGTCTCCCTTTGTGGCTTCCTCTGAAGTTGCTTTACCTTTAGGAACCTCAGGATCTGAGGTCTGCCCATCTTTCTCTCCATAAAAGCTGTCTATGGTGAGAACTCTTTTCTGTTTCTTACTCAATTTTAAGAGCTTGAGATCTGTTTAAAGCAGAGGATGGGAAGCTACTTTGCCCTGGGGCAGTTCAGCTGGTTGACTTCCTGTGTGGGGCTGGTCAGGCTAGGTCTGCGTTTTCAGTTGTTCTCAATCCACCTTTTACCAAAGGCAGATCTGCCAAAGCACCTGCCCACAAGCAAAGCTTAGAATCTGCCACGCTCCATCCCAGCCCTGGTCTCCTGCCCCAGCTGCATGCTGCTGCCTGAGTGTGGCAAACCACTTGATCCCCTGCCGTCTGAAACAGACCTGCTCTGGAGTTCTTCCAAGGTAATTTTTGCTGGAAATATGTTGTACTCCAAGTATTTGGGGGAGTTTTCACTCCAGAACCAGTTCAGAGACTTAATCAGCTGTTGTTTTGAAAGAAGATCAGAGGTCACAGAGAGTCATGTCTGCACTCTGCCATCCTGGCTCCACCCTCCTGTCATGAGATGTCTTAAAAGAATTTGTAGACATAGACCTTCAAATCAGGGGACAAAGATTTTATTACACTGCTAAGACTGGGCTAAATTATAAGAGAAATTAGCTAACTCCATATCTATAAAAAAATGGCAAGAGTATGCCATTTACTGGCAGGCTAACCCTAAAAAGAATTTAGCACCCTAAAAGGAATTAGCTATTGTGATTATTGGCAAGAGTAACCCCCCAAAAAGAGTTAATAAGGATCTACACTGAGCAAATCTTTTATAGGGGAAATAGGTCATATAATATAATGTTATAGATTGACTTTCTGATTGGATACAGTAATCTGTGGGGTTATGATGATTTTGTCAGTGCAAGGAACAAAAGGCCTACCTAAGAACAAAAGGCCCCCTTAAGGCTAAAATGGTCTTATAGGTGACCCTTCCTGCTTGTCTCTGAGAGTATCTAGGCTTCCAAATTGTTTTCAATAATCCTGGCTTTCTTAACTAAAGCCTACTTGGATACCCGGGTTCTCATTATTGATAAACTTTTTTCCTTATGTGTGTTGTTACAATCGCAAGTGTTTTTTTTTTGTTTATTTGATTTTCTTGAAACTAGGTCTTTCAACCAAAGCTGAAAATGCAAGGCTATTCACAAATTCAATCTTACTTCTGATTAGAATGGGAAATGGAAGTCTTTTTTTTTTTTTTTTTTTTTTTTTTATTTTGCCCCTCTTTAATAGCCTTGTGGCTCTCTGTTCCTAAAGGTTCACCAATTTGGTATAGACTTAGGACAAACATTTGATTACCCTTTCTTCCACAGAAGCACAGAATTCCCAAACTCAAGCAGTCCCTTAGTCTCAACCTCCCAAAAAATAAAGTCTGTAAGTATATCAACCCAAGTCTAGCACTAAGACTTTTAAAACTATTAAAAATGTTTAGATCCTTTGTTAATTTCAGTGGGTGATTAGAAAATAGTGAAAGCTGCTTTTAATTTAAAATGATCCTCAGAAAATAATCTGGAATAATCTTTAATACACCAAAAAGTAAGAAACATTACTATATTTCACATGGGTCCTCCCACTCTTTGACAGTTTTTAGATTCATTTAATAATGACTCCTCTTTCAAATCCATCTTTTACACTGTATTAAAACAGATTCTGTATTCCATTTTGTATCAATTGTATGTTTATTGTTTAGCTATTTTCTGTCTTATCTGACTTTTTGTAACACTATTGAGGTTTTCTTGATAAAGATACTGGAATGGCTTGTCATTTCCTTTTCCCACTTGCTGAGGTGTGAGAAATGAAGGTCAGTGCCTCAGATCTTGAGAAAGAATTTGCAAACCTGAATGAAAAGAGGCAGGGTTTGTAGGGGGGAAAATGGGTTTATTATATTGAGAAAACAACTTTCTCAGAGGTCAGAATCCTGTTAGAACCTTTTGCAAAGGTTTGGGCACACAGCCTTTGATTATATTGAGGTTTTTTGGCCCAAAGCTAGGGGGACAATCTCCAATTGAATTTGAGGGACTAATTTTCAACTCAAAGGATAGTAATTATGCCCCAAGCCAAGATCTCCAATTGAATTGAATGAGATTACTATCTGAGAGTTTCCCCTATGAACAGGAGGGTGGGGTCCCTCCCAGGGAATTTGAGATTTCTAACCTAGGACCACCCTTCCCCCCAAAATCACAGTTTACATCACACTCTTGAACTCAGGTCTTCATGACTCCAGATCCAGCATTTTATCCCATGCTCCATCCATATGCCCTAATTATTTGCATATATGCCTTATTTTAGTAAGTATCTTGAGGACAAAGCCAGCATAGTTTTGTGTGTGTGTGTGTGTGTGTGTGTGCATGTATGTTTGTGTGTGTATGTTTTTGTTATCTATAGAGATGAGTAAAATGCATTATGCATAAAAAATACCTAGGAATTATTTTTTCTTCAGGAATTTTGCACTAATATTTATTGGGAAGGGGAGGGGAAGAAACTACATATATACTCATAGATAGGATCATGAGATTTAGAGCTGAAAGCTGTCTTGAAGTTTATCTATCTCAAGTCACTCATTTCATAAGTAAAGATAATGAGATTGTGTGGAATTAACTGAGTGAAGACACTCTCATGGGAATATAGCCTTGAACTATACTTTAATTGTGACTTGAGACTTTATAATAACAAATAAAGCTATAGCTAAAAGTTGTAGGTGATTGTCCTCTCCAGTTTCCCACCACCTCTTAATTAGCATTTAACTACTTCTTTTAAAAGTGATGATGGCTTTGAATTCTCTTATCCAAAGATATCTGTTTCTATTGCAGGTCTCTAGGGAAATTTAAATTAAACGTTTAATGTTATTGACTTGTATTCTTTTGTTTCTGAGTTAGATTTCCATATTAAAATGTAAGTCTGGACTCCCCAAACAAAGGGAGAAAAAGCAAGGCAGGATTGGAGACTTCTATGTTCAGGATATTTAATCTTGTGTTTTGCAGTTTATGCTTTACACTCCTTTTTTATTGACTGCTTATTAGATGGTAGATGCCCTTTTTCTAGAGATTGTAATAAATTCTTTTTTTGCTTTTTGTTAGTCTGAGACTCTCTGATTGTTTTTGTAATCCATACTATCCCATACAAGATGAAATGAGAGAAATTGACATTATCCAAGGTCACAAGATTCATAAGTGGTAAAATTAGAATTTAAATCAAGGATGAAACTTTTTTTAAAATGCATTTTTAGTGACTTTCTTCACAATATCTAAATTTCCATCTATATTCTACTATACCTAGTCAGAGAACTATTTTTAAGCAGATTTTTTTTTAAGAGAAAATGGTAGGAGGGGGAGAAGAATCAACAAAAACAATCTTACATGCAATACTCCATATCAATACATTCTCTAACTTCTGCAAAGAAATGGAAGTTCTTTTTTGTTCATTTTGGTTTTTAATCATATCTCTTTTTTTGAGACCAAGCTTGTTCTCTGCAATCTTGGAACATTCATTTTGAAATGTTTTGTAGCTGTTCTTTCCATTTACATCATTGTAGTCACTATGTACAATTTTGTTAACATGGCTTACTGTCAGTTCAGAAGTTTTTCCAAACTTCTCTATATTCATTCATCTTTTCTTAAAGTATAGTAATGTTACATTAAATTCATTTATCAGAATTTGTTTGGTTATTCCCCAAATGGTGGATACATATTTTGTTTCCAGCTTTATCTACCACCAAAAGTGTTTTGGCATATGGAATCTTTCTTTTTAGGAATGTCTTCCTTGGGCTATAGGTCTAAGCAATGGAATATCTGAGTCAAGTGACTCAGCAACTTTGTATAATTCCAAATTGCTTTCCAGAATTATTGTAATAACTCATTACTCTACAAATGATAAACTAGTATAACTATATTTTCATGATCCCTTAATCATTGATTCTTTCCATCTTTTGGTTTCTTTGCCAATTTGTAGCACATGAAGTAGAAGTTCAGGGTTAATCTGATTTGTCTTTTCTTGTATATGGCTGTGAAAAGTTTATAATTCCTCTTTTGAGAACTATTCATATTCACTGAATACATTTTTTATTGGTAAATGTCATTTTATCTTCTGCTTAGTATCTGGGAATATATAACATATACTATCATTCCAACCTCAGAAACATTATAGGTGGCTTGGAACATTTTCTATTTTGGCATTAATTGGTACTGAATTTTGTTTAAAAAAATTAGCATCATGGAAATAAAAAAAACAAGAAAATTACTTATAGCACATTTCCAGAGATGTACTCTTTGTGGTCTACGTACAAATATCATCTACAACTTTAAGCAGCCTAAATTGGAGAGAAAACATTTTCAAACATATATTAGTATTTTTCTATTTCTTTTTTATGTAAAAATAGAAAATATTTATGTGTATTCTATAAATATATAGAGAGAGCTTATTCTATACATGTATACATTTATTATATTCCATATATACATGTAAATGAAAAATCTGGCCTTATTTTTGTTTCATCCACTTCCATTTTAAAAGTAAATTCTTATTAGACATTTCATCATTTTCAGATCTCAGAATATCTGATAGTTCTTTCACTTTTATTTATAAAAGTACCTATAACTATCCCCATCATAAAAATAAATTAAAAAAAACTCACAATTCTTTCCATTTGATTTGGTCATCCTTCAAGTTATCATCCTTTATCTTCATCCCTTTCATAGCAGAACTCCTAGGGAAGGAGATTAGGAGATAGGGAATTATATATACTTGTCATTTCTTTCTCTGAAAGTCACTTTTCAACTGTTGCAATATGGCTGATGACTTTACTATTCAATTGAAATTGTGCTGTCCAAGGAACCAATAAACTATTTTTATAACAATTATCCAATTATCAAATTCAATTGCCTTTATTCATTATCCTTTTTGACCTTTCTACAGCATGACATTGTTGACCACACCCTCTTCTTGAATGAATAAATGAAAAAAAAGGAAAAATATATTTTGTTTACTATGTCCAAACTGTTGTTTGTGATGGGGATGCAAACAGAAAATTGTCATAATCCCCATATTCTATTTCCATGAGTATCCAAAGGGAAATGGTAGTCATGGTGGTGATAGTATTCTTTTTCTTGAGTTTTTTGCTACTGCTCTCCTTTGATTTTTTAATACCTGATAGATCCTTCTCCATCTCTTTTCCTGGAGGCAAACTTCCCTATGCTTTTTTGGAAGCCAGGTTATAACTGACATATATTCCTTTCTCATCTCTGCCTTCTAGAATACCAGACTTGCTTCACTTCAAATATAGCTTTCTAAAGGAAGCCCATGCTTATCCCCATAATTGCAACAATCCCTGCCCCCCCCATTATAAATTTCTTTTTGCTTGTTTTGTATTTTACTTTTCTGTATACATGTTGTTTTTTCCCCAATAGAATTCAGGTGCCTTGCTGGAAGGAACAATTTCCTTTTTGACTGTGCATCCTCAGGACCAAGGACAGTGCCAAGCATACACTAGGCACTTAAATGATTCTTGAATTTTGAACGAATTCCATATTCAGTAGAAGTTACAGTTGGGTTGCTGCATGATTCTGGACACAGGCTTAACGTTCCCAACATTCCTGTACATAGTCCAGATTTTGTACTAATTTATGGAATATTTCACACATTTGTGGATCAGGGGTTGGCACCAATATCAGCAAGTTCTTATCTTGTCTCTGACACAGCCTATGTAAACAAAAACAATCTCTCAATGAAGTAGACAATCCTACATGTTTAAGTAATTCATAAACTTCCAATCTTTATCTGTAGAGAGAGTTACCACCCTGGGAGATCTCTATATTCATAAAATAAAGATAATCCAAGAAGAACAAGAACAAAAACATGAAAAACAAGAATAAGAACAAGAAGAACAAAAACAAGGAGGATGAAGATGAGGATGAGGACAAGGATGATGAGGAGAATGAAGTTCTATTTTTATTTGTCATTCTAAGAATCATTCCTTCAAGTTCTACAAGAGACCTAGTCTTCCAAAAATGTATCATTTCTTCTTTTAAAAAATCATTTGGCTCTGGCTTAAATCCCATATGACTTCTAGGAAAGAATAATATTAAAAGCCGTTATTGATGAGGGTTTTTTTTTATTGTTAAGGATAGTATGTAACAAAAGTTATCAGCTATAGACACTTCTCTCTCTGCTTGTAAAAATGTATCAGTATCAGAGTTTTAGGATATTTGTTCATTAGGTTAAACATATAATGAAAAGGCAAGACTTTCAGACCATAATGATACAGGCTGGGTGTCATAAGTGTGCTTTGCAAAGTTCTTTGTTAGTGTGTTTCCCAAATAGATTCTCGTTAGACTATATGATAAAAGAAGGGTAGTTTAGAAACTGTTAGAGGAATATTAAGTTTTAGGAACAATGATACAAAGCAGAGATTGGAGTGGGAGGAATGAACAAAAGTGGAAATATTAAAGAAAATGAGATGGGAAGGAGGAGAAAAGTGAGAAGAAAAAAATTGTTTTTAGGTAGGAGCTGAATAGCAAGAAACTTTGAAATGCCAGTCTGAAATCACACATTCAAAGAATGTATGCTTTAAAAAAATATATGCTATAGCAATTGTAATCTCTCTTCTTGATTCCCACATATTCACCTGCCCCTTTTATATACCTCTTCTTTCCAAGACCCCAACTTCTTTTGTTCCCATTTAGTAAAAAGAGCATCCTCTGCTTTACAGATAATATTGAAGCCATCCAGTTGATACTCCTTAATTACCTCCTCAGCTAGATGGCACATTAAACAGAGAGATGGGTCTGAAATCAGGAAAACATCTTCCTGAGTTCAAATCAGGCCTCAAGAGACTTACTGTACAACACCGAGAAAGACACTTAACTATGTTTGCCTCCGTTTCCTCTTATGTAAAATGAGCTATATAGAAGAAAATGGAAAACCACTTCAGTAACACAACTAAACAAAAACAGCAACAAACTCATCTTTACTTCTCATTTTTCTCATCTCTCTTCCTTCCCTCCAATTTTAGAGATCCTTTTCTTTGTCAAAGCTAATTCCACCATCTGTGCTCTTAAGTCTACAACACTCCTATCTTCTCCCAAACCTCTCATTTTCGCATGTTCAAAAAATTTCCTGTTGATCATGTACAAACTTGCTAATGTTTATTTCATTTAAAAAATTGCTTCCTTATAACATGTCATCTTCGTTCTCTTTCCCTTCATTAATAATTTGATGGAAAATGAAATCTCCTTTTTTTTTTTTTTTTACCAACCACCACCCATTCCTTAGTGCCCTACAATCTGGATGTCATTTCCCATCACTATCTTGAAACTGATCTCTGCAAAAAAAATTACAATCTTTTTACTACATTCATTGGTCTTTTCTCAGTTCCTTATTACATTCTGTAGCACTGTTGTCTTTTCCATGGTGTCCTGTGCTATCTCAGTCATGCTCCTTTTTCTCTTCCTAAATGTTCTTTATTTCCTTAACTGGCTCCTCATTCTCCTTCTGCCCCTTCAATATAAATGTCTTTTGGGACTCTGTCCTTGGTCCTCCTCTTTTCTGTCTCTGTTCTTTAGAGATTGTTAAGCAACTAAATTATTAGGCAGTTAAAAAAAAAAGCTAAATTCTAATCTTTCTTCAGCACTTATTTACTATGTTACAACAGACAAATGACAACTTCAATCAGTCTAACTTTCTTCATCTGCAAAATGTTTTAATTATAGCATCTATTTTACAGAATTATAGTGAGATTCAAATAAGATGACATGTGTAAATAGTTTTATAATCCTTAAAGAGCTATATAAATGCTAGATATTATTATTATATGCTCTCAGCAAATTTTCCATTCCAATCATTAGTTCAGATTTCAATTTTATGCAAATGACCTCCAAAACATTATGTCTTCTCTGAGCCTCTCTCTTTTTTTCATATTATCATCCTTACTATCATGTCCAACCAACTAAAACTCAACATCTCTAAAAATGAACTTATAAACTTCCTCCAATCCTCCTTTCCCATTTTAACTTTTCCATTTTTGTCAGTGATATCACAATCATTTTATTTAAACAGGCACAAAAGATTAGTCATCTTGATTCCTCTGTCTTCCTTACACTGCAACATCCGCCATTATGTAGTAATGAAAGGAGTATTGCTTTGCAAGAACTGGAAGTGAGTTAGAAGATCTGGTTTGAAGTTTTGCCTCTGATGTGTATACATATGTATAGGTATATATCAACTGTGCCAATCTGGGCACTCACTTAATCAGGTTTACTTCTCTGAAATAGTTTCCTCATCTATGGGTATACTAGAAAGGGCACTGAACTGCAATAAAGACTATCTGAGTTAAAAAGCCACTAAAATTCTCCAAACATTTGATTCTTTATTTGTAAAATATTAATAATAGTACTTATATAATTGTTGTAAGGAAAACTTATAATCCTTATGGTGCTTCATAAATTTTTACCTATTATTATGTGACAATTTACTAAACCTTGTCACTTTTGCTTTCAAAATATTATTCTCATTGCTTTTCTGTTGTTTTCTCTTGATTTTCTATTCCTAACATAACTACCTTAGTTGAGGTCACCTGTCGAATGAGATGTTATTTTTTTAATAAATTGCTTAAATGGCCTTCTTGTCTCCTATCTCCCCTCTTTCAAATATGTCATGTACATAATTATGTAAGGAATCAACAAAAATATCTTTCTAACCACACAACTCTCTGATCAAAATTCTTAAGTAATTCCTTCTAAAAAATTATAAATCTTTATCATGACATTTGAGGTTCTTCACAATCTAATCCTAATATAACCCTCAAATTAATTTTTTTACTTTTTTTAAACCTATTTTCCTTCAAAGATCAACAGCTCTATAAATACTTCTCTTATTCTTCCAGATGAAAGTTCTCCCTCTTGTCTCATCTTTTCTTATAGTCCTATTTCTGTATCTATCTTTTGCTCTCATCATATTCTACCATGTATAATATGCCTTTGTTTTTCTATCTCAGACCATATTGAACCCAAAAGCAATTTCACAATATGAAGAAATTGAATCAATGAAGTTAAATGCATATATTACATGTAAACAACTTATCAACAAAGACACATAAACAAAGATTCAGCAAGGATACACAGCAAGTATACCTCTGTACATCCTTAGGTTCAGTCAATAATAGTCCAGACAAGATTAACTAGGTCATCAAAGCTGAAGAACAAACTTACCTTATGGTGGTTTATGTAAGATCCCTCAAATGTAGATTTTTATCAAATTAGCCTATCCCTCTCAGGATTTTCATGAGAAAGATCTATATGTCTTCTGTGATAGCTAATTGATATAGTGAATAAAGCACTGGACCTCAGTTCACATCCAGTCCCAGATATTTTCTAGGTTGTACGTTGAGCAAATCATTTAATCTCTGCCTATTTCCTCAACTCTAAAATTGGGATAATAGTAGTAACTACCTTCTAGGGTTGGTGTAAGTAATCAATGAGTTAATATTTGCAAAATACTTAGCACATTACCTACACATAATAACTGAATAACAAATGCTTGTTTTTCTTTCTTTCCTTGCCTTTCCCCGTTCTATGCATTTATTTTCAATTGCTAAAAATCATATAACTTGATTAGTTCCTTAGACCCAAAAGAATAGCACCTAAAACACACATCTATTTATCATCTGTTCCAAGTAGACAGACATTGGGACTTATTTCACTTTTTTTTTTTTAAATTTCCAGGACCTCACCTTACTTAGTATAGTAGATGCTTAAATAAAGTTACTCTTGTTTTTTTCTTCAGTTGAGTTTTTCTTTCAAGAGTGCAACAATGTAAGTAGATTATCTATGTAGAAAATGGTGATTTGGAAACTAATTGGTGAACTAGAACTTAGTGACTGTATTCTAATTTAAGCTCAATCTTATTTCATTTGTCTCTTTTTGAGGAAAACTGTATACTCTATCAACTATTTCATATATGTTATCCCCCATAGAGGTAATATATTTTAAAGAAAGCTTTTTCATGTAAAAATTATTTAAAGTGAACTGAAAATGATCCTAAGAAGAAAGCTTAGAGGAATGTCATAATTAAGTTTCAAAATTCCCAGGATAAAGAGAAAATATTACAAGCAATAAGAAAAAAAAACAATTTAAATACTACAGAAAACAATCAGAATTTCACAAAACCAAGAAGCTTCTACACTAAAAGACAATAAGTCTCAGAATATTATATTTCAGAGTATAGGAACTAGGGTTGCATCCAAGAATAACTTATCTAGCAAAGTTGAGCACAATCCTCAACATATGGAATAATGAAGAACAAAATGACTTTATATAATAACAATAATATTGTTTTAAGAAAGGTTTTGAGTGAAAAAATTTTCTTGTCTTCTATAAATAAACAAATTAACTATAAAGGACATCTGAAGAAAGATGTGATCTGCATCCAGAGAAAGAACTAATAGAAGTATAGATAGAATAATATGTTAATGTTATAAATAATATAACATTTTATAATTTTATATTTATATGCCTATTTGTGTCTCATGGTAGACATCTCTAGGGCAGAAGTGGTGGTGAAAAAATGGTTATTTGATGAATTGAAAGACTTTCAGGTATTTGTAATAGAAAAACCATAACTCAATGGAAAATTCAATATAAAAGCTCCAGAAGAAATAAAAGGAAATCATTTAAGACTAATTATAAGGCACTCTTTCCCATGTCTCACAATTGATGCTAAAGTTCTTCATAGAAGCCTTGAGAGTGTCCTTGTACCTTTTGTGCTAACCTGAATGCTTGCTTTTTATGAGTTACATTTAAGACAGAAAGTGTGGACAGTAACTCTAAAAAAAAAATTTAAGAGTAAGAAAGACCTCTTAAATAGGTAAAAGGAGAACCAGAAGACAGCAATATCACAAAAATCCAGCAAATAGATACCCAGAAGATAGAGGTCATCAACAATATCAAATAATGAAAACAGGTCAAGAGAATGAAGATAGAAAGGTCACTGAACTTAACAGTTACATCATGAGTAACCATAGAAAGAATACTTTCAGTTTGTTGTTAGAAGACAAAATTTTAAAAAGATAAGAATGATTATGATATAAGAATATAGGAGGCAATGAATATAGGTTATTGTTTTGTAGATGATTGATTCCAAAGGGAAGATACTTATAGTATGATAGTTTAAGAGGATAAAGGGATAAAAGAGTGAGATTTTTAAAAAGAAAGAATAGACAGTTTCCAAAATAGAAGAAATAAAAATATTAATGGCAAAAAGTAAAGAGACTCTTATTTGCAAGGAGAATGGTTGCCTCCTCTTCAGCAAATGGAAAGAATGGGAAGGGGGAGAATGATATATGCTGTTGAGAAGATTCAGAATGAACAAATGGGAAAAAGAAGAAGGTCTCAGTAGATGATATGATTTTTTAAAAAATAAATTGTAGGGTGAGATCTTCTTCTGAAAGGGAGAAGGGAGGAGTGTAGGTGGCTTCAGAAAGAAGAAAAAACCTGGAAGTCATTACTATAGACAACATAAGAGAAACCATTTCTATGAAGTAGGGAGGTCCAGCTGAAATAAGATAACAAATATATTTTCAGTTATGTAGTTTCCTACATAGTTTTCAATAGTTCAAAAAAAAAAAGAAATAATGAAAGGTCAGTGGTGGACACCAGGGTAGATATCTGGAAAGGCAAAAAACAGCTAGATACATAATGGAGCACAATATACAAGGGCAGAAAACAAGAAAAGTTGAAGTAGTTATTTACAGGGTCATGATTTCAAAAGAAAGTCTAGAGTTGGATAGCTGGGGGATGGGAGACAGAGGGAAAATTGTCATGGTAAAGAAAATAAAATGACTAGAATTTGATATGAGGAGGGAAAAGAGGTTAAGGAGAAGTGAGAAATAGGAAGATATGAAATACTGAGTCTGTAATCAGAAAGACATATTAAATCATGAAAGCAGAAAAATTATGAACAATAATGAGATCAACATAATAAACTATATGTAGCTCAAATGAAATGAAGGTGCAGAGCCTACAAGATAATGTTGATGAACTGGGATCCAAAGGCATTTGAGGGAACATTTTTTTGCACTAAGTTCAAAATAATGAGTTCATTCGATAAGAACAGGGAGTGATAGTTGTGTTTATTAATAATAATAACAGTAAAATATTAAAACTAGCTAGTATTTATATACCACTTAAAAATTGAACTCATATCCTTTTTTTGTTTAATTTCATATTCAATGCTCAATCCACTATTACCTTCTTGAAGTTTCAGAATATTTAAATCAGGGTAATAGGGGAAAGCACACTGTTCTGATTTTGGAACTGGAGTTATACAAGTAGCTAAGATTCACATTTAATGAGAATGAACTGGGGATGCTTATCCTAGAAAAATGAAAACTCAGGGAGCATGATAGCTATTTTCAAGTATGAAATCTATGATGCAGAAAAGGGATTAGATGGGGTAGGTAGGTGGTATGATGGATAGAAACCAGTCCTAATCTGAGTTCAAATCCAGTGTTAGTTAGACACTCACCAGCCAATTGCCTTCAAAACTTCTTGGCCTGTAAGACATTCCCCATAGGGGCAATGAATGAAAGTAGTTAGACGCAATTCCAGAAAAACAATAACAAAAATGTTCTACCAACTGTCCATAAATAAATGCCAATAACTAAAATATAATGTTGCAATAGATCAAGTAGGGATAAGATGAACCCATATTTCATATTTTATTATGGTGATTTGGGGGGGGGGTTGAACTATATAGCTATTCAGATTCTTCTAGGCTCTGAATTTCTGTGATGCCATGATAATCATCTTCCTTCCCCCATTTGAACTGTGAGCTATAGTTTAGGAGAAGGATAGCTAGCATGAGCATTGTCTTTCTTTAACTTTTAAGTATCTTGGAAACAGAATCCATTAAAATCAGTTTTTTTAAAAGACATCTTTATTTAAAAATCAATTATAGCTAATTTCCAATAGCCACCCACATCTCTTACACTTGGTTAAGTTCTGCCATTAGCCTGTCATTTATTTCCCTGATTGGTGATGACTAACAACACTTTTTCTACTCCTAGACTTTGTCTTGAGCTTTTACATTGAGAAGATTCATCTCTATTGTACTTTTTCATGGTGGGTGGAGATGTATAAAGTAAAGCTTTACTGAAAAGAATTGAGATGAGATCTAAATAATTGAGGGTAAGAAAATTCAATATGGGAAGATCTTTATAAAATCACAAAGCTCATCTCATGATAAGTAGATGTGACTATAGATTTGACTGTTGGAAGCTTAACAAAATATTCTGTATGAAATATCTTCTCAAATATTTCCAGGATAATTAGTAAATTTAAATTTAAAAACTCTGACAATAGAAAGCAAAGTATAATCACAGTAAAAATGTCAGATTAGAAAAAAGAAATCAATTAACCTTTTAGAAGTTATTTACAAAATCAGTTTAGTACAGAATATGCAAATAAATAGAAAAACAGACATTTCAGTGACTGAATTTGAGGGTTTTAGATTTTGCATTTACCCTAGGAATCAAACAATTGGGGGGCTTGTATGGTTTTCTCCAATTTCAAGATGGAATTTAAAATGAACAATGCTCTGTTCTACCACAAGATAATGAATGCAGAGAATGGAATAAGAATAAATAAGTGTTCCATAGGATGTGCCTATATAGTACATGAGAATCAAGATAGATGAGGATTATAGAAGAATCAAATTGATTTTCTCTACCACATATTATTTTTTTTAAGTAAATGGGTCATCAGAGCAAAACATATTTTGTCAACCCATAGACTGAACTTATGCTGACTTCCAACCTGAGAATAGTCATAAATACAATACAATTTTATATTGTGAGTAGAGATTTTTATGAGCTATCTTTTGAGAATCTTCTGCATTTTCAATTTCTTTTTCTCCTCTGGATTTTTAGATATAATGAAATCCCCTTTCTGCCTGAAAAAAAAACTTTCTTAGATTTTATCTTCTCTTTCTTACTCCTTCCTTTCACTGTCAAATTTCTAGAAATGGTAATATAGCATGCTTGCTCTGCAAACCTAACCACACATGTTTTTAATATGACTTCTTTCACTAGGGATGTGCTAGTTTCCAAGTCAATGATATTTTCCAACATTGGCCCCCTTAACCATCATCAATAATGTTTTCTTAATTGAACTAATCCCTCAATATCATTTGACTATGTTGAGCATCCCTTCTTTCTTGAAGCTTTCCATAGTTATGGCTTCTTAAATATTTAACTGTCCATTCCCCTGGCTCTTTGGTGACCTATTCACTGATCCCATTTTTTCCTTTTTTCCCTTCTTTGCCTAGTCAGGTTATCTTGACTATAAGAATGTAACTTCTTGGGGGCTGGGACTGGCTCATCTAATCAGGGCTGGTCGCCTCAAATTTTAAAAAGAACCCTTTGGGATTTGTCCTCAAACTTCAGGTTTATCTTCTCCCATAAGAATGTAAACTCATGGGGCAGTTAGGTGGTGCAGTGGATAGAGCACCAGCCCTGAAGTCAGGAGAACCTGAGTTCAAATCTGGCCTCAGAGACTTAAAACTTCCTAGCTGTGTGACCTTGGGCAAGTCATTTAACCCCAATTACCGGGGGGAGAGGGGGCAACCAAACTATATTCAAGCTCCTACTTTCTCTCTTAAGTTCTAGTTTCACATTTCCTAATGTGTTCTGGGAAACTCCAACCTTGGTGTCCTGCCATCATTCGAAATTTTGTTTACCAAATGATAAAATTCATTATCTTCCACACAAAAATAATAGTTCCTCTTCTGAACATGTCTATTTCTTTTATTGTTGTCATGATCCTTTAATATTTATACTCAAAACCCTAGGCTTACCTTTAATTCTTTCTCCTTCATTTCTCAAATACAATTAGCTGATAAATCTTATCATTTTTACATCAGCAACATCTAACATATTTTAATTGTATCAAGTTGTAGAACATTTTAAGCTTCCTTAAACATATCCACATTTATACAAAAGAATTCACTCTACCTGCATATTAAAAAACCAAGTAGATGAAAAATGCCTATTGTGGCCACTATGATATTCTATAGGTTAGACAAACACAGATCTAAGTATCAGTACAATTATTTTGCATAAACACCCAAATGAAATGGAGTGGGAATGGAATTAGAGAAAAGCTACTGTTCATTTTGGTAATGACAATGTTTTTTAATGATTCCAAATTTCTTCTAAAATAGAGAACTATATTTTAATGTCCTTTTTCTTCCTATAGTGCTATATAGCTATGAAGAATAGAATTTCTTTTTTTTTTTTTGCTGAAGCAATTGGGGTTAAGTGACTTGCCCAGGGTCACACAGCTAGGGAATGTTAAGTGTCTGAGACCAGATTTGAACTCAGGTCCTCCTGACTTCAGGGCTGGTGCTCTATCCACTGCGCCACCTAGCTGCCCCTGAAGAATAGAATTTCATAATCACTGATGAATTAAAGTTGCAAGTCACCTAAAAGACCATGGAGGTATGGGTATGCTGTAGCATATTACCAATGAATAATTAATTAAGCACTGTTAAAATATTGTCTCATAATATATATGTATATTGTATATATATATGCATGTATGTAATGTATATTATTCTGAAATTCCAATTATGTCAGAAAAATGTAATGGCAAGGAATGAGATGGGGACAATCATGCAAAAGTAGCAAGAACAGCATATGGACAATCTTGTGCTCTATTATAGTATCAATAAGAACTAGAGGCAGTCCCTAGCATGGTATGTGTGCGTGTCTTTCTTTGTCTCTTTCTTTCTTTCTTTCTTTCTTTCTTTCTTTCTTTCTTTCTTTCTTTCTTTCTTTCTTTCTTTCTTTCTTTCTTTCTTTCTTTCTTTCTTTCTTTCTTTTCTTTCTTTTTCTTTCTTTCTCTCTTTCTTCCCACCCCTACCCCTGGAGGATAATGATGAAACATAGACAAGAATGACACTATTGAAGTCAGCAATTTGTGAGAAAGTACTTAATATAAATTATATTTTAGGTACAAGGAAGTATAGAAATATTATCATTTAAATTTGTACAGGTCCCAAAAAAGAACTTTAATCTCATTACTTATCTCTAGACTTTGGCAATAATCTCACAGTTGAATTTATTGGTCTCAATGTTTCTCATTTATGTTCCTTCTAATCTATTCTATATATGGCTGCCCTACTGAGCTTCCTAATATGAAGTTCTGATCATTTCACTTCCTTGAAAAGAAAACAAACAAGATTTCAGTGGTTCCTTATGATCTATCTAGGAAATTCTAACCATTTTCAAGTCCTGTTCTGAATCATTTTGATATTCTTTACACGCACGCACGCACACACACACACACACATACAGTATTATCTATGGATATATAGATATAAAACAAATCCATATGTGCATATGTATACATTTATATAATATGTATGCATCTCTACATGTGTATATGTGTGTGTGTATATATATATATGTATATTTATACATATTAACCCCTCAGAAATCTTGACAAATTATATTTGCTTATGTACATGGGTTGGATGTGTATATATCCATATATAATTCATCTGTATATGATATAGTTAAATATGTGTTTATATATGTATATATACACATATATATATACACATACAATTCAAAACAGTTCACAAAATTCTTATGACTGCCCATGAAATTTCTTCATAATATTTGAAATATTAATCCCTTTTCAACATTTATTAAGTTTCTGTTATGAATGATGACATAATTTTTTTAAGCTTCTGTGATAAGTAAGCTTTTAATTTAAAAATATGGGATAGTGGACAGAGGACTAAATAAAGAATTGAAAGACCTAGATCAAATTTTCTCTTTGTGACTCTGATAAAGTAATTTAACCTCATTTGGTCCTTTGGCTCTATGACCCTAAATATTCCTAAAATTGCTGAACACACACACACACACACAAATGACAAATTATGTAGCATAGCAGCACTAAAACATATGCTTGGTTACTGCTTACATGATCATTTAAAAATCCTTAATGCAGACCTTCATTGATTGAGTTGTGTGGATTTAAGGGAAAATAAAAAAATCTCAAAAATACAAAAATAGACTAAGGAAGGATGTTTTAAAAGTGATAAACTGGAGAACTGCTCTTTAAGCCAAGGGGAACTGAGTTGTGGATGTTATAAAGTGTTTTTTCTTATTTTTAATAAGAATTGTAGAGTAAGGAGGTACCTAAAAGATGATCTAGGCCAAGTCTTACATAACAGGGAGATTTTTTTTTTTTACATTTGCATTTACTTTGGAATCCCAGAAGCTAGGACACACCTGTTCTGCTCAGGAAAAGAAAACAGTTGCACAATCCTTTCCTGACTTTCCATGGCAAGCTATAACAAGCTGTAAGTGATTGGTATCTTTCAAGAAAATGACCTAGAACTGATGACCCTTAATTCACGCTTATTCCCCCCTCACTGTCAAGGCTCTATATTGGCAGAGGAAGGGCTGAAAGTTTCTATGTTTTAGAATGAATGATGAATACTTTAAATAGATACACACATGAGAACTTGAGAACTGTGGTGTGTCCCAACTGAAAGCTACAGAATTATTAAAGAATGTCAGATTCCCCATCCTGGGTTTTTCAGATGAGGAAACTAAAGTCAGAGAGTTTGTGATTAGATTAGCAATTTACCTAAGTTGGGATGTGCTAGAATTATCTGGAACCAATTCTTGAGAGCTGAATGTTAAATTTTCATTGTATACATTCACACTTACGAAATCAAAAAATTCTACAAATCATGCCTTGATTTGTTATTTTGTTGATTGTCAATTAAAGCATTGGAGAACTTGTTAATAATGTAGATCAAACTTGAAAGTGTATAGTATCTTTTTGGAAAGTTTGTTGTTAAATATTTACCTGCATACCCCTGCTTTGTCATCTCATTTTCACTGCAGTGTTCTTTCAATTAAACCTATTCAAAAATATTTATTGTATATACATGATAATTATGACACTGTTCTAAGTGGTTAGGGCAGCTACATGGTGCAGGGTATAGTTCTGGGCCTGGAGTCAGGAAGACTCAGCCTCCTGAGTTCAAATTCAGCCTCAGATACTTACTAGTTGTGTGACACTCACCAAGTCACTTGAGCCTGTTTGCCTCAATTTCCTCATCTGTAAAATGAGCTGGAGAAGGAAATGGTCAACCACTTCAGCATCTTTGCAAAAGAAAACTCTAAATTGGATCACAGAGAATCAGACAAGATTGATTTAGAAATCATTCTTTTCCTCAAAAGTTTATGGACTTGGGATAAAACTCATGGACAATCATAGTATATATAGTACAAAGGAGGCTATGAATCGCAGACAAAGTTGGAAGCCCTCTTCAATGACTATTTAGTCTAAGCCATATGTCAAAGGAATCCCCTTTATAATATAACAGAGAAATGTTTTTCCATCCTTTTCTTAAAGTCTTGCAAAGGGAACAAATCACCATTCTTAAAGGCACCTGTCCTACTTTGGAAGAGCTCTATTTTTTTTTTTTTACTAGCATGAAGTTTAAATTTCTTCTTTGCAGTACCTCTTCATGGTTCCTGGTTGAGCTCTCTAAAGCCAAGGAGAAAAGGATTCATTTCTATTCATTGTACACACATACACACATACATGTGCAACCATATGTTTATGCAAATGTTCATGTATGTGTACATATGCATCGTGTGCATGCATGTGTACATATGCATACATGCACAATTCAGTATATTGTGTATGTGCATTGTACATATGCATGTATATATGGTGATTACATGCACGTGTATGTGTATAGATGTATGCATATGAATGCATGTGTGTACATGCTTGCATATGCACACATGCATGATTCAATATACTGTATGTATTGTATATGTGTGTAGTAATTGTATACAGTAATTGTATATGTTATACATGTGTTTGCATGCCTATGCACACATGCATAGCTCAATATTTTATATTGTGTATGTGTATTACATTGTGTACTGATAATATTTATATGTATGCATATAATGTAATGCATTATATATATATTACATATACCACTTGTGTGTATAAGTGTACATAAATATATATAATTCAATATTTTGACATTTCACATATATGCTTAAGGCTAATAATCCTTCAAATTATCAAATCATGCCCCATCTCCTTCTCCAATTTTTTCCAGACTAAACGTGCTTCATTTCTTCAATTGATCCCCATGTGTGTAATGATCTCTCTGCCCTTTCCTTTATTCTCTCAAGCCTATCAGTTTTGTCCTCAAACCAGGGCCCCCAGAACTGATCACAATAAGCCAAATGAGATCACAAAAGGACAGAGTTCAGTGGGCCCATTACATGCTTTTCCTGACTAGTTAGCCTTTATGCTACAGAATTCGCAGGTTTGTAAAGGGCTTCAAATATCATTTGCTAGGGACAGGAAACCTATAAGGCAAACATGGCAGACATCATAGCCATTTTACAAATGAGAAAAATGGTTCAGAGAATTCAAAGTACTTGTCAATGGTAACTGAGAGTTAGAAGCAGGAATTAAGCCAAGGATTCATCTGACTCCAGCTCTAGAAACCTTTTTATTACAACACACCGAAAAAGACGAGATGAGAAGATGTTAATTCAAATAAGTTTAGCAATAGGATATTATGGTACAACAGATAGGGGATTATTAGCCTTAAAGTCAGAATGATCTGTGTTGAAGTCCTGCCTCTCACACATAGTAAAAAGGTGACCTTTATCAAGATGCTTAAACTCTTAGAGTAATGGTCAAATCCAAATAGAAATGGGGGCCACTAATATGTAGATAAAGATCCACATTGTCTTAGTTGTAAAATGTTATTGATGCTTTATTGAATTTTTATTTATTTTGTTATGTTTTTCAAAATTACATTTAACCTATTTCTAAAGGACTTAAAAGTAGAGAGGAGTATTAGGGACACAAGTCTGACACTTTTGCATCAGGTAACATTTTAAGATGATAAACTACAGAATAAGTATTGATTTTCATTGGTAGAGAAAATTTCCTCACATCGTTTCCGTACTACTATTGAAAGCATAATTCAGTCCCTCTCCAAAAATTTAGAACTTCTAAGAATATTATAGATCACAATTCTCTCCTTTTACAGAGGAGTATTCAAAAATCCAGAGATGTTTAGTGATTATTACATGATCATATAGCTAACAGCAGAGTCAATATTCAAACTCAGGTATTCTGATATCTAAAGCCAGTATATTTTTTACCTTCAGAAAAAGAGAAAAAGAATTCTCTAGAGAGAAGCAGTTAAGTAGTGCAGAGGATGGAGTTCCAGGCTTGGAGTCAAGAAGAGTCATCATCATGAGTACAAATCTGGCCTCAGATACTTACTAGCTGTATGATCCTGGACAAATCATTTAATTATGTTTGCCTTAGTTCCTCATCTCAATGGGCTGGAGAAGCAAATGGCAAACCACCACAATGTCTTGGCCAAGAAAATCCCAAATGGGGTCCCAGAGAGTGAAACACAACTAAACAATAAAAATAGTCTCATTTGGTTCTGGTACTTTTATCATTACAATTCAGGTACTGAATTTTCAGTAATAAAGCCTATGTTTTCTATAGTATTTTTTGTTGTGTCATAAACCAAAAAACATAATAAACAGCACTCATATATAACCAAAGAACATTTTTGGAGGTGTAATCCGTGTTATTTAGATAGATAACTTGTCAGGCAACCTGAATAAAGACCAGATTCAACTAAATTGACTTTCTACCACAAACCCTTCTTACCTTTCTCCTAGGAAAGATTTTAACATGTTCTGAGAGAACTGAATCAGAAACTGAATAAAAAAGCCCATTTCTGAATATCACTATTTGAATGAGATTCATAAAGCTGGGGATTGATCATGTAAATTAGAAACAATTAAAAATAATATAGAGGACTAGACTCTCTGTTGTTATTATAGGTTTATTAGTATTTCCACCAGTATGAGGAAGCCTCTACCATTTCAGGTTAGCACTTGGTCTGCAGTTTATAGTCTTAAGGAGTTACCTAGAGTCACTAAGAGATTAGGTGTCTTATCCAGGGTCCCACAACCAGGACATATTAGAGACTAGGCTTGCATCTCTGTCTCCAGGGTCAGTATTTTACTACACCATACACAATACTGAAATTCAGGAGGTCTTATTCAAAAAAAAAATTTCTAGTAAATTTGTTTAGAAGTCAAAACACACTCTTCATCACTGAAATAGTAATTAGGCTTCCCCAAGACAGCCTGAAAATTCCTAAGTAAGCTATAATACATGTTCCATTTTGGATATATTTTGTACTTTAAAAAGAAAGCAGTTAGAGATTCTATCTGTCTGAGTGAATGGAAGGAAACAGATGTGAAATTGTTTGGTAGTAGAATCAATAGAGGTTGTCAGTGGATTGAATAGGCTTGAATCCAAGTTCAAATCCTTGCTTTTCTTACAAGTAGTGTGACATTGGGTAATTCATTTCTCCTCCCTCGGGCTCATTTCCTTCTTCCATAAGGTGAGAATGCTAGACTATGAGATTTTCAAGATACCTTCTAATTCAAATTCTTATGATTTCCAGAAAATAGGTTCATTCAACAAATGAAACTTTACCTTTATAGGCAGTGCTCTGTCTGCTATACTCTTAAAATAGACTCTTGACAAGGGATAGCATGTTAGTCATCAACAGCTTAGTATGATTATTTTACCCAATTACTTTCATTTGAGATAGGCAAAGCTCAGAGAATTATTTAGGTGCTTAAAGGGGAGAAAGAAAAGAAACACAAAAATAGGTAAAAGAAGATACAGAAAGGACTACTAAGAGGTGCCCAAAACAAATTTCACCTACTCTATAATTTGCTGAAAGTCTGCCCTAGCTGCATTTATTCTGTTTATGCACCGAGAAATGCCATTCCTTGGACATAATGAGATTTCTAAATTAGTTGGCTTTTTAAAATTATTTTCAGAGTTGCAGAGCCAATATATCACTTCTAAACCACATAATGCCTGGATATTTTATTAACATCTCCTTCAAAACACCTGCTGAATCATGGCAATGAAGAATCACCCTGTGAAGTTTGAAAAGACAGATTACTTTTATGACAGCCTTTTGAAAAAAAAGTCACAACTTTCAAAAGAGTGTTTTCATAATGTTGACAGCTCTGTTCTTGTTTACTCACCAAGAGCCGTATGTTTCTCATTGAACAGTCCCTCCTTTTTTCCATGACTGGGAGACTCAGTTCTGAAAATGCTCATTTCATATGAAAAACAAAAACAAAACTTATGATGAAAGAGAGCTTAGACTCCTCCAAGTTCCTGGAATTGAAGAAAGTTTTGGGAAAATGAAAAGCACCAACATGGCTTTTTTGATCTGAGTGGAAATCAGTCAATCAGTCAAATAATTATTTTCACTAAATTGAATATTTAATTTGGTCAAAAGCTAATCCTTCCAAAAAAAAAAAAAAAAACAATTCCCTTCCCTTTAAGAAAGATTAAACTGAAATAAGAGATTCAAACAAATTTGCTGATAAGAAGGGTATCTAAATTATTTGATAAGAAAATTCTTTGACCTATGTATATGGCCAGATCCCCAATCTTCAACCCATGCAATCTGGCTTCTGCAACTAATACAACCAAAGCTGCTCTCAAGGGTCACCTATAATTTCCTCGTTACTGAGATTTATTATCCTTTTCTTCCGTTGTTCTATTAACTATCCCTCATTCTCTGTACTTGCTTTCTTTGACAGTACATTTCCATGATTTTCTTCCTCTCTTTCTGAACAGTTTATGTCCCTGTTATTTTCATATGTCAAAGAGTTTTCTTATCAAAGAATTTAGATACCTTTTTTATCAGAAATTTTGTTTGAATCTCTTATTTTAAATTAGTTCAGTTCTTCAGTTGTATCTTACTCTTCATGACTCCATGGTCCATACTGTGTATGGGGTTTCTTGGCAGAAATATTGGCATGATTTGCTCTTTCCTTCTCCAATGGATTAAGGCAAACAGAAGTTGATTTGAGTAAGGTTACATAGGTAGTAAGTGATGAAGCTGGAATTGAATTCATATATTTCTGACTCCAATTCAAGTACCATCTAGCTGCCCCAAAGATTGCTATAGCAACAGAAAATGAGCCAGAAGAGATAATTAGACTTTTTAAGTTGTACTGCTCTAATGCAAAGAACTCTCACCTGATTCTTTTTCTTTGCATCTTAACATTCAGCTTTGTAGGTCTGACCTAGAATATTGAACTTTTTTTTCTTCTTTTCTTTTATAATCTTATGTCAATCAACCTCAATTAGAAGTGAGACTGCTCTGCTCATCCCCTTTCCCACTCCTCAGATGAAACTGTAACATTAATATTCTAAGTCTCTTCAGTCCAGTAGAGTGTAAACATTGATTCTAAGTAACTTTTTTCTTCCACATAATGTCCCTGACAACAAATTATGATGATATTATTCTCCTGCTTAAAAAGAAAATCAGACAAATAAATAAACACATGGATGAATGAATAGCAATCTCTTTGCTGTCTATTAAACATATGGATTTTTGTGTTCAAAACTCCATAATATGGTCATATTTGCCTTTTACTCCTATTTCACATTTCTCCTTTTCACATACTCTTTGCCATGACTGGACTGAATTATACACATACTTTATTCCTTAATTATTTATATTTTCTGACATCATCCCCTCTAATTCAAATATTTTAAACCCATCCCAGCCCCACTTGTATCTCTTCCTGTTGTAATACTACGTGTCCTTCAAAGACTACCTGGGATGCTACATCCTCTATGAAGCTTTCCCTAATCTTCCCAGATAAAAATAATCTCTCCCTTCTGGAATGAATCAATTAAAAAGCATTTATAAAATGTCATGTATTATGCTAAACCCAGTATTTAGTAATTTCTTTGTACCTGTTTTATATGCTTAATCTGTTGCAGTTATATTACATGTGTATGTGTACAGCTGTCTTATTTATCCAAGTATTTATCCAAGCCATGTTCTTTACAACATGAATCTCATCTTATTTTTCCTGGATTTTTCTATAGACTCTAACATTTACACTAGATACCTAATAAATGTTTAATGGAATTGTGTTCCAGGCACTGAGCTACATGCTTTTTAAATATTCTGGGGGGTGTTTGGAAAATCATGAACTTTTTAAAAGGACAGTAGTATCGGTACAATTCTCGAACCCCAGAATGTTATTATTTTTAAGTAGGAAAGCTACTTTAAAGCCTGCTATAAAGCGGTGAATTCTTTAGGCCATGGAGAATATAGAAGATATAAAATTTTAAAAGTGAATAAGGTAGCAGTACTTACAGAGTAAACATACTTCAGCACTTCTTATTTTCCCAGTTACATTTCAATCCTGTAACCTAGTAGAATTTGAGACTATAAGACTGATTGAATTTTCTTTTACGTTCCACTGGCTACAAGTTTGTAAATAAAAAATTTGTGATAAATTCAGGTAGTTCATGTATTTAAATAAGTTGTTACAAGCTGCTTTCATATGAAGATTGAGCCAAGTTTTTGAACAAGCAAACATTGGTTCATCAGATCTAGGCTTAGATTTTTAACTTCCTTCTCAGAGGAAAGGATTTGTTGGTTTTGCTGCTGACGTCATTAATATTAATAATTGATATCTGTATAGCATTTAGTATTTTTGAAGTTCTTTACATCTCTCATTTGATCCTCATGATGTTCTCTTTTATGTAGATAATGCAAGTATTTATTTTCTTGACAAGACCTGTGATTTCATTGACAAATGAAATTTCCTATGAGGAAATTCTCCCAATGAAGTTCTATACTTTCTCTATAATAGGTAGTTTTAATTGCCTATGAAACTGATAGGTTAAGTAATTTTACTGATATCACATAAGCCAGTATATGAAAGAGGCTACATCTTCCTGCCTAGATCTTAATGATTCAAAGGCAGTACATGATATCATGCTGCCACTCTATCCTAATGTTATTATCCCTTTCTACAGATTAAGAAATTGAGACTCATAAAGCTAAATTTATTTTCTAAAGTTTCACAACTGAAACTTAAACAACAATCAGTATTTTTTACTATATAATTCTGTATCTAAAATAGTACTTTTCTCCCCAACCCTAGTCAGATGTATAAAAGATGTTATAGATACAAACAAAAATAAAATGCATGAAGACATTTTTAATTTAATTTAAAAATTTAAAAATAATTTTAAAATAATAATAACAATAATATCTAATATTTATATATAGTGCCTACTGTGTTCCAGGCACTGAACTACATGCTTTTTAAATATTCTCTCACCTTATAAAATATTATCAATTTAATGTAGTATAATATCATACAATATATATTACAATATAATGTAATGTAAAACATAATATGATATATATAACAATACATACATAACATCAATATAATATAATATGGTTTATAAAATATTATCAATAGTAAAAACAATACAGCAAAGTAGGTACTATGATTATCACCATTTTACAGAAAAGGAAACTAAAGTAAACAATTGTCCAGACTCACATAAATCATAATTTTCTGAGGCTGGATTTGAACACAAATCTTCCTAACTACTGTTCCAGCACTCTATTCACTGAATCATCTAGCCACCTTTTGAATAATCCTAAATAAGAGATATAAAACAGAGACAAGGTCTTTAACCTGACATCTGTTTGAGGCAATGCTTATAAACAGGCTCTTATTTCTTATATTCTTTTTTTTTTAAGATTTATTAGTACTTTTTCAGGAACAAAGATTCTTATGTACATTTTTAAAGGATTTTCATGAGAAGATTGAATGTCATATTTTCAGAGTTTCATTTTCACTTTTTCTATCTAAATATATACTCAGGGAAGCAGGAAGCATTCCTTTCAACTTTTCTTTCTATTGATAACAATTATTAATCACACAGCTAAGATGAGAGACTCACCTAGCTATAAAGAAATAAAGCTCTAGGAACAATGAAATCTTTGATTAGAAATTTACACTCTTCCAAAAATGTGAATAAAGCATCTTTGAGCTCAATTAATGGAATATTTCCCACTTCCTGGAGACCATATTTTTTAAAAAATGAGACAGGATATTCTGATTTTTATACACACATGCACATATACACATACACATGCATTTACTATACCTACGGTATAGTGTAGGAAATTTAGGGAATTCCTGATTAGGAATTTTCTCAGAAATTTAAAGTTTTATAGCCTGAGGTATTGAGGTTAAATGACTTGGCCAAAGTCACAAAGCCTACATACATCAGAAGTAGGATTGAAATGCTTAATAAATGCTGATTTTTTTTTTTTTGGTCATTTGGCTCGACTCTTGGTTTTTAGCTGGCACACTCAGCAAGTTAATTTGCTCAGATAAGTTTGTTGAATACTGCAAAAAGTTTTCCTAAAGTCAAAGTACATATCTTATTTTGCCACACTTTTGCTGAGAAAAGGTCAACATGTACCAATATTTGGACAAAACTGCTGGCAAGAAAAATAAATTTCTATCTGGGGAAGAGAAGGTGTGATCTGAGTTGCAAAAAGAATATGTGTAAACCAAAAATCCAGGTTATGTATTTACAGAGCACCAAAATCCAAGAGATTGAGACAGAGAGCTAAAACAAAAGGGTAACTATGCAAAGCAAGAAAGCAGACCATAAGGAAGGTCATAAAACCAACCATTTTTTTTTAAATTTAATCTTTCTCCCCCAAATTTTGATCCTTTAAGGACAACTGTTGCCAATAGCTGTTTTTCTTCTTTGGGGAAGAGTGCTGTTCCTCCTGATTCCCTCCATAACATTATGAGTAAAATCATTATTCCTCCAAAACATTTCCATTACACCAGAACAACAATTTTATCAGATAACTTTGGTGGAAATACTATACTAAATTTGGGACATGCATACTGATCCTAACCTCCCAGGACTACCCTTAAAGTCTATATTGCTGCCATTGCATTCAGGATTGGAGATGGCCCCAGCATGGTCATAAATCAAAGATATCCAACTAAACAACCAATTAGTCCACAAACATTTATTAAACACCCACTAAATCCTTGGGATACAAGAACAAAAAAAATAAATCCTGGCCCCAATATGCTTACATTACAATGGAGGGGATGATATGTACTATATAAGTAGACTATATACCAAATAAGTATTAGATGGATTGCTAAGAGAAAACAGTAGCAATGAGGAAATAACTTCTTGTAAAAGATGATGCTAAAATAGAGTATTAAAAGAAACCAAGCACTCCAAATGGCAAATTTCAGTCTATATGATAAGGGGATATAGGAAACAGTGCTGAACTTGAAATTAGGAAACCTTGAATTAAAATCTTATTACACATATTTACCAGATACTACATGTGCCTCAGAATCCCTATTCATACAAGGAGATAGATCCAATAGCCTCTAATATCCCTCCTAAATATAATTATGATCATATGAGTGCCTCCCCAGGCATGGATGACAATCTGTTCAAAGGCATGGAAAAAAGAAATAGAAGACTAGCATGGAGGAGAGCAATGTATAAGAAGAATGGAAATTTAGAGAGAATACTTATTGTAAATATTTAAGTACCAAATATAGGAATCAATATTTGATCTAAGAAATAACATGGAGCCACCAGAGTTTATTGAGTAGGAAGACAATGACAAAACTTGGGCCTTTAAGAAAGAAAGAATTGACAATTGTATAAAGAATGGATTAAAGTGCAGAGGCACTTGAGGCAAGGACAACAAGCAGTAGATAATGGCAATAATTCAGGCAAGAAATAATGACCTCAACTAGAATGGGATGTGTAAGGCTCAAGAAGAGATGCACAAAAGAAATGCTATGGAAATTGAAACAAGATTTGGCAACTGGGGAGAAAGTGAGGAGGAGAAGATGACCTCGAAATAGCTAAACTTCATGACTGGTAATGACTTCCACCATGATTAAAGAGTTCAGAAGAAAGTTGGGTTTGAGGAGAAAGGTAAAGAGTTCGGTTTTGAAAACTTTGAGTTTGAAATGACTATAAGACATTAAGTTTGAAATATCTAATAAGAAACCTGTAGTGTGGGCCTGAAGCTCAGGAGAAAGACTGAACAAAATATATATATATATATAATTGTGGAGGGCAGGAACTTTAAAGATATAATTGTGAGTTGAGGTAATTCCTTTATAGCAAAAACTAGTGGAACCCAAGGTAGATACATAGTTAGAAGGGTGCCTCAACATGACAAATATGGAAATTTGTTTAAAAGAATTATACGTGTATACAGATTGTTTACTATCTTAGAAAGAAAGAAAGAAAAGAAGGAAGGAAGGAAGGAAGGAAGGAAGGAAGGAAAGAAGGAAGGAAGGAAGGAAGGAAGGAAGGAAGGAAGGAAGGAAGGAAAAAAAAGGAAGAAAGAAAAAAAATTGCCTGGAAGGAAAGAAGGAAGAAAAAAACAAACAAGAAAAGAAGTGTATACCTGAATATTTAAAAAAAGGTTCTATCAATCTTTCCACAAGGATCTATGAGGGTCTGCTGTATCAAAGGTTATGAGACAACTAAAATCATCAGCTATGCTCAAGGGCTCTCAAATTTGAGATTGTAGCCAGTTAACCCTCTTTTATGTACCACAATAGCTAATCATAATTTACAGTACAAGTTAGTTTCAGAAGCATCCAATTCATCTAGGTAGTCTTTGAAAGGATTTTGGAAAACTATGGTTTTCAAGAAGTGTTGAGGAGAAAAATCAAAAATTTAAAAACAAAAAACAATCACATAGTTTTCACTGAATGGCATTTCTGAGTAACCAAGTGACAATTATAAAACCTTTCTCTGGGGGATAGTGGGAAGCCTACCCTAATGCTTCAAAGTATAGAACAGAAGATGTTCTGGGATTTGATATGTATGTTCTATTTATCAGATTCTGAGGTATAAGAGTCAAGCCTAGACCTTTGATTTCACTGGTACAAGGAATTCCCAATTGAGAAAGTCTTTGTCCCAGTGCAGATTTGTACACTTTTTGCAGCATAAAGTCTTGGGAAATTGTCTAAGATAATGAAAGTCATTAACAGAGTAATAAAGCCTATATGAGTCACAGATACAATGTAAACAAATCTATATTAATTACAAGGCGTTTTCTATATACTATGACACAGTGAGTTATATGTGATAAAAATTTAAATCATCCAAAGTATCATAAATATTATGGCTAAGAAATATGAGATACACTGGAGTATTTATCTTGCAGAAACTGATATGATCAAATTCTACCTCTACCACTTGAAACCTATTGACCAAATCATTTTACTTCTATAGACCTTAGTTTTCTGATCTGTAAAATATAGGGTTGAACAAGATGAAATCAAAATTCTCTTCTAGTTCCAAGTTAAGTAATAGATTATAAATGCAATGAGATTTGCAAGATAAGGTTATGGCCAGTAGTTCAAGGATGCCTCCAATGTCCATCTTTATAAAGGTAAAGGGAATGGATTGTCCTGTGACAATCACGGGGTGGGAGATGGGGGGAGGGTCCTCTGTCTTACTCATTGATGGCAAGTTTATTCCCAGAGTCCTCCTTAATAAGTTGATTCTACACCTAGAAAAAAATCATCCATCTGAGAACCAGTATGGCTTCAGAATGGGCCAAGGAATAATTGATATGGTGTTTACTGTTGACAAATCCAGGAAAAAATACTTAAAGGTGGCATTCAGAGGTACTCCATATAATTGTTTTAAATCTGTTAACTTGCAGAAGTTAAGAGTTAAGACATAGGAGATAATGTGATTTGTGTGAGATTGGTTGCCTTAATGTTGAATGTATTGGTCAATATAATGAACTATTTTCTCTGGATTTGAATATATGAAGAGAAGGAAGGATATTGACCAATTATTCAGGTAATTGATGAGTCTCCCATCTCTGATATTTATAGCAAAGCCTTGGGTCAATTCAGGAGATCAATAAAGTGTATTTTCAAAGCAGAAAATGTGGACAGAAGGCAAGGAAACACTATATGTCTTTCCTAGAAGTAGAGGCTCCCGAATGCATTATGGCCAGCTTTTTTCATAGATCCATATGGATTCTTCACCATCAACCTATTTTTTTGTGCTCAGACTTCATTACTTCCATCTCAAATTGACATTCTTCAGTTTTGGCATATATCCATTAACTAATGTAAGTTCTAGAGAGTGGTTCAGATTCATTAGACATGCTTGGCAGAATGCCAGAAGCATATAAATATCACCAGAATAAAACATCTCACTCTAATCCAGCAATTCTTGAAATACCAAATTCATAAGTCTTTGAAAATCTGAAAGGCCATTTCCAGGTTAAAAGGCATGATCTATATATTCAGAGAGTCTCTACCATCTATGCCACAGAGTCTGCAAAAGACAGCTATTCATTCCTTTGTTACTGGGCAATGGTATATACACAATTTTGGGACCATCATTACCTCTTGCCACCTGAGTCACTGGATCAGGTATCTATGATTAAGGTTTCCCTTACCTGTAGGTGATAAATTCATACTCTATAGTCATATCAGACTTAGCTCTCCACTTACCTTTTTAACAAATGCAACCAGTACCTGGCTGTGTGAGCAATGTACCAAGTCAAATAGAACTCTTTTTTTTTCTTCAGTTCTTTTCCAAGAATTACTTTAGGGCTGCTATCTTTGACCTAGGAAATAAGGAGATTCACTTAATTGGGACTGAGGCTTCGGGAACCACAGTTAAGATACAAACAAACAATTGTAGGTGAAACTTCTATTCCTCAGCTATGCTAAATAACCTGAAAAATATCATGCTATGGAGGGAGCTCTTATCTGGGGTACAGCTGAAGGCTATGGCTTGAGATAGCATACCACTTTTTTTTAGTCAATTCTTTAATTTTTAATGGGAATAGAAAGGGACCCTGAGTCTCACAGGATGTCTGGATTATATAACAGACAAATAAGAGGGAAGAGAATGAGGAAGGGCTTCATGTAGAATGTGATTGATCTAAACATTGAAGGAAGAGAGGGATTTTTCTCATCCGGATGGAGTTGTTATTAGGCTAAAAGGCTGGGACAAATATAAGAATCTACATACTATATTCATTCCTCTCATCATTCAATGGTTTCTCAGTACTTCATTTGAGTGAATAAGGGAGAGTTTTAGACCATGATCATTGTAGGGGCCTCAGTATTCAGACATTGATTGAAGCTCAGTAGTCTGTCTAGGCTTCAGGGTTAATTTATTCTAAAGGATTACTGGAAAGCTCTTTAAAAATGTGTCTACAAAAGCAAATGGGTTATTCCAAACCAGGATTAAATCCAACATCTGGGAGGAACTGCCATGTTCTCTTAAGCCATCTTTTGCCTAGACTGGAAAATGTCCTAATTAGCTATCTCATAATATAATAGAGTAAGTCAGAGTACCAGAATTCAAATCATCTCTTTATTATTAAGCAATTATCTGTGTGACTCTGGACAACTCAGTTAATTCATTACTAGGATTAGTTTCTTTCTTTGGTAAAATAAAAGAGTTGAACTAGATTGCTTTTGAGATCACTTTCATCTATAAATCTTTAGCCCTATATTCTGCAATAGGCAGCCTGAAATGGTGGAGAAAGAGCTGACCTCAAAACCAGAGAGACTTTGGTCTAAAGCTATTGATTCTCTCAATCTCTAGGTAACTATATACGAACAGGAGCAGGTAGGTGACACAATGGATAAAGTGCTGGGCTGAATTCAGGAAGAAAGATTCATCTTCCTGAGTCCAAATCTGACTTTAGACACTGACTAACTGTGTGATCCTGAGTAAATCATTCAAGTCTATTTGCCTCAACTTGCTCATTTTTAAAATGAGCTGGAGAAGGAAATGACAAACTACTATCTTTGCCAAAGAAGCCCCATATGGGGTTATGAAGAGTCAAACACCATTGAAGCAACTGAACAAAAATGTTCATGTAAGTGTATAACTTGTGCACATTGTCTCCTGAATGGCCTTGTCTTTAAGTACTTATGAAGACAAGAGAACATCAAGAAGGGAATGTCCCTTTTTCATTCTTTTTAAAAGAAATTCAAGTTGAACACTAGGCTGTAAAATTATTTCTTTTTTTAAAAAATGACATACCTATTTAATGGTTCCAAAAATTCCATGAACTTTCTATTAAAATTATTTTACAGAACAAATAATCAGTAGAAGAATGATAGAAGATTCATATGTATATACATATCTAAATGTACTAAATGAGTTTATTTTGCAATGTATAAAAAGCTACCCTAATGGTATTCTTTCCAAAAGTAGTTCTTTTGATTTAAATACAATTTGAATACATTTTTTTCTTTAGGCATTTAGTAGCTATATGTATAATCATGATCAAGTAATTTAGCTTTTTAGATCTTCACTTTCTATATTTATAAAATGAAGGTAATGACATTTCACTAGATTGACAAGATTTAAAGTGCTATATTAATGTTAATTGTTAATACTAATATTATTGCTAGCATTATTATATGAAAGTTGGAATTTATGACAGAAGCATGTAAGCTAATGGTCTTTCTTATAAACTTAGTGAGCCCAGTTATGCCTCTAACTGATGCTTGTTTGGAGGTCACTGTCAGCAGAAGGTAGAAGACAGATATTGGTTCTTAACACAGCAGATGCTTTAGAATCAGAGGTTGAGCCAAATAAAAAAATAAGCTCCCTAGCATTCTCTGCAATGTTTTTGAATTAGTTAAAATTTTTAATCAAGCTATTAACAAATATTTATTAAGTGTTTGACATGTCTCAAGAACTTTGCTAAGTGTTCTTTGTGTCCTTACAAAGAAAGATAAAAACAATCCCTGCTCTCAAGGAGCTTAAATTCTAATGAAGGAGAGACAATATGTAAATAAACAGATAAATACAGGAAACATACTGAGTATATGAAAGATAAATTTAGAGGGAAGGATCTAACTAGAATATATTTTTTTTCAATCAGTCTTTCCAAATTTTTGGTCCTTTAGATTTTGGACCTCAGTCATCTTGATAGCAATTTACTTTGGATTTTCTGTTTGCTTGGGTTTTTTTGTTTGTTTGTTTGTTTTTTATTATTATTTCTTTCTTCCCAAATAGGATTTAGCTCTTTCCTAAGAGAGATGACCCTTTCCCCACTTTGATATTTGGCTCACCATGCCCATGTGTCCTCTCTGTCTTGGCCAGAATAAAACAGCATTGTCTGGAATCTTGAAAGAAGGCATTTATCTGACAATGACAGAGTCATTTGTGTACAGTAATCCCTGTAGGAGGAGTTCCAGGTGCAGAGCTGAGTCAATAGTTGTTCCAGACCTCAGAGGACCTGGCAAGGTTAATTTGCAGCCCTGTCTAAAGACAGTTCTTAGAGTCAGCAACTCTAACTCCAGATTGCATCTGGAACCCCCAAGATTATTTTGCCAGGTAGAAAGATCATTTGCCAAAATTTTTGCCATAATGCAAACTGTTTGTGGGTCTTCACAGACTGGACCAAACTGACTTCTTATCTAATAGGGTAGGCTACTTAATGGTCTATTCTCTACATAAATACAGACACATGCACACATAAACATACACACACACAAATATCCCCTTTTTAGAAAATGAACAAGGATTTCTTCAGGCATTCAAGGAGACTGCTGGCTGTTGGCAGCCTCTTTCCTCAAGTAAATTGGAATTATAGGGTTAAGAACTAGAGTTGGAGCTTCATTGCTATGGGTTACTACTATGTGAAGGTTAGCACTTTGTAATTTATAGTTCTACATAATGATTGTTGTTCAGTCCTATCATTTATGCCTGACTTTTTGTAATCCCATTTGGTATTTTCTTGGGAGAGATACTAAAGTGCTTTATCATTTCCTTTTCCAGATTATTTTATGGATGAGGAAACTGAGACCAATAGGGTTAAATGACTTGCTCAGAAACAAAACTAGCATTTTATGGCTGGATTTGAATCCAAAGATGAGTCTTCTTGCCTAGAGTAGACTAGACTAATATTATACTAATAGAAAACAATTTTCCCACCTAGTCAAGTAGGCCACATCCTTACTAGAACAATAACCCTTTTTAACTCTTTGCTATTTGGTGTTGAGTCACTACCTTTGACTCACTACCACTTAGTTATTATTCACTATGTACTTACTATTTTTTATATGGAATATTCCAAAAGTTTCAATGCAGTTTCAAGGTAATGCTTAAAGCTTAAAACTATATCAAGACTTTCAGAACACAATGAATATAATTTCCTAAGTCAGGTGATAAAATTCATTAGGTCAAAAGGTAGGAGTGGAGGAAATTTAATTAGATTAGTTAAATGGAAAGGTAGAATAGGAGCATCTACCTACATCTATCAGAATAATTCCTAATGGGAGAAGAAGAGTGAACCTAAACCAATCAACTTTATCCTGAATTTCTGGTTAGAGGCACACATAACTTAACAAAATACTGTTCTATAGAAGAATGAAGACATTGTCTTTGACTCATAAGAGAGCAAGAGTCTTTAGGGGAATCATAATAGTCTCAGTGGGCCCAGAGAAATATTTAAAATAGGAATCATGTTAAGTTCAGTAGACCCAGGGAAAGATTTAAAACAGTTTAGGAATTATTAAAGACATTTAGTGTGATTAGTATGATTAGTAGATTTGGTTTTTCTTATTAATCAAAACTTATTTTCGATACTTTTAAATATTTTCCTTCATGAAAAGACAGAAACAAACAAATCAATAAAATAAGTACCTCTAGGAAAAGTATATTTGTAATCTCAAAATAGTGGTGGGAGATGAAAGATCAGTGGCCAAAGCCAAGACATTTAGATTATATAGCACCAACAGGTATCTTTTGGAAATTTATGATCTGGATCATTTTGTAATATAATAAAATATTGATTTTGGAAACCAGATACCACAGTAGATAAAGTGATGGACTTGGAATAAGGAAGATCATTATACCCCTGAATTACTTCTCATACTGAAAGTATCCTCCACCCCTTGCCAATTATCTCTCTAACTAGCTCATTCTTCCTAGAACTTCCATGTTAAACAGAGACCCAGACCAAGCATATCTTTAATTCCTCTCCAGGCTGCTAGTCTAACTCACCTCCATAGAATTTTCTCTCCCAATCTCTTTTCAGCTTTTTGAGGAAAAGTTTAAACTGGTTGAGCTAAGCAGAATTTTGTGACATTACTCTACCCTGACATCAGTTGAACTCCAGCCAGCCATTGGTCATATAAAGAAAAAAAAAAACAAACAAAACAAAACAACAACAACAAAAAAACCCTGATCTCTTCCTTCAAGGAGATTATATTCTACTATGGGAATAAAACATTTAAACTGATAATAAAAATCAAGTAAAGTTGATGATGATGATGATGTTCATAAGCATTTATTAAACTCTGACTATGTGCCAAGCAATGTGCTAAATTCTGAGAATGGAAATACAAGTAGAATGAAAATTATTCTCTGTTCTCTAGAAGCTTACATTCTAATTAAAATTATAAAATATAATTATGTGTAAAAATTACACATAATATGAGGTTCTGTGATGAACAGCCAATGAGAGGGAGCAGAGACAGAGGATATTTCTAGGAGAAGTAGCACAGGAAAATACTGAGTTTCTAGTATGAAGAGATTTCTAAGGCATGCAGAGAAAGTTTTATGGAGTTGAATCAACAGCAATACCTGTAGAGGGAATAAAATCCTCAGATGAAAAATTTCAGAGAATGTGGCACAGCAGTTGACCTAGAAGGAAGTCAAGAATTCTAAGATGTAAGGTTCAAGGGAGAGAACATTCCAGATGAGGATGGTATTTTCAAAGACATAAAATCAGGAATGGCTTTTAAATGTCATTGTCCTATATTCTTTTTCATTTCCTTTAAAAACAAATTTTTTAATTATTTTAGGTATTTTTAATTAAAACTTTTTATTTACAAAACATATGCATGAGCAATTTTTCAACATTGATTCTTGCAAAGCCTTCTGTTCTAAATTATTCCCTCCTTCCCCCCACTCCCTCCCCTAGATGGCAGGTAGCCCAATACATATTAAATATGTTAAAATATATGTTAAATCATATATATATAGTTATATAGTTATTCTGCTGCACAAGAAACATCAGATCAAAAAAGGAAGGAAAAAAAATTGAGAAAGAAAACAAAATGCAAGCAAATAATAGAAAGAGTGAGAATGCTATGTTGTGGTCCATTTCCTTTTAACACATGGAAATGTACCTTATGACTTCCCCTCAGGAAATCAAAGCTTGCCTCTTAGTGTTACAATTCTTCCTGTTTTAAAAGTTATGATATTACATTACCAAAAAAGTGATTCTTCAACCATCTTCCTTGATCTGGGAATGAGGAAAGACAGTAGGAGCATCACTTATACTACTAAAGAGACATGTCTATAAGATGCACAAATATAGTTGGAAAACCTTGAATAAAATCACTGAGGTATACCAGGACCTACATAGTAATACAACCCCTGGGTCCTAACTTACACATAAAATCACTTTTTGAAGATTTGTAGGTATTAAAGAAACAAGAGTCCCTCAGGTAAGCCAAGGCAAATATGCCTTCTGGTAGAGGATTTTGCTCTACTACATGGAGCGTTAGATGGAGTTTCCAGTGTATAAATTGGGAAACTAAGTTAGTGCAACACAAATCCAACAAGCATCTAACAAGGACAGTAAACACTTATTAAGTATTTAAATATTGCTGAACATTTATGAAATGCTGTCTATGTTCTAGGTACTAGATAAAGAAAGAAATAAAATTATTCCTTGCTCTGGGAGAATTGACAATCTACTGGGAATAGGGTGGGGATACAACATGTAACCAAATAGTAAATAAGTGAATATGTGATTATTTAAAGATGATCCAAAACTAACAATTAGGAGAAAGACTTCTTTTGGGGCAAGGCTGACTAACTTGAAGTCTATGGATAGTTGTCAGGAGATCTGTGAACTTGGATGGGAAAAATGCATCTTTATTTTTAGTAATCTTACCATGAAATTTGTTTTTTTTCCACAAATTATTTTTAAAAATATTTCTTAGAAGAATCCTTAGCCTTCATCAGATTGCTGAAGGAATCCATGACACATAAAAATGGCTAGAAAGCCCTATTTAAAAGCTGGAAGGAATCCTCCAAAGGGTAGGATCAGGAGGAAGTATATTTCAGGCAAGAGGCACAGTCTTTACAAAGACAGTCTTTATAGAAGAAGGAAATGGAATGTCTCCTTTGAAAAATAGCAAATGGGGGGGGACGGAGCCAAGATGGCGAACTACAAACAGCTTTCTCTGTGAATTCCTTTGGGACCTTCCCTCAGACCCAGACAAAGTGGGCCTTCAAACTGGTTTTGGAGTGACGGCTCCGCCAAACATTCGGTCTACAACGCACTTCTATCAAAAATCTACCTTGAAAGAACTCCGGAGAAGGTTAGCCTCAGGGGAAATCGGCCACTGGTCTCTATCAGACTCCAGCCAGGGCAGAAGTCAGGGCTGCCATAGAGGGGCAGATTTTAGGCACCCAGGAAGCCCCTGGGAGACGCCTGGGCCACCTTGCTCTGCTTGTGGGCAGGTGCTTTGGCAGATCTGCCTTTGGTAAAGGGTGGATCGAGAGCAGCTGAAAACGTGGTCCTAGTGCGAATCTAGCCAGACCAGCCTCAGACTGGAAGTCAACTCGGCAAACTGCCCCAGGGCAAATACAAATTGTTGCAGTTTTCTCTGCTTTTGACCAATATCCCAACTTTAAATCATGAGCAAGAAGCAGAAGAGAGCTCTCACCATAGAAAGCTTTTACGGAGAAAAAATAGAACAGTCCCCAGATCCTGACATTATGAAAACAATCCCAGATGAAGCCACAAAGGCAGACCTAAGTTGGTCTCCCTTCCAGAAGGCTTACCTGGATGATTGCATTAAGAATCTCAAAAGAGAGCTAGAAGAAGAATGGGCAAATAAATTGAGATCAGGGCAACAGAAATATCAAAAACTGGAAAATAGGACTGGTGAATTGGAAAAAGAAAACAGTTCATTGAAAAACAAAATTGGTGAATTGGAAAAAATCACCAATTCACTGGAAAATAAAAATGGTGAACTGAAAAACAAAATTGGTGAATTGGAAAAAGACAACAATTCACTGAAAAACAAAATTGGTGAATTGGAAAAAGACAAAAATTCACTGAAAAATAAATCTGACAAAATGGAAAAAGAATGCATTGAATCAAGAAATTCAATTGGCCAGCTACAAAAGGAGCTAAAAAAGATAACTGAAGGAAATAATACTTTAAAAATTAAAATTGAACAAATAGAAGTAAATGACTCAATAAGACTTCAAGAATCAGTTAAACAAAAACAAAAAAATGAAAAAATAGAAGAAAATATGAAATATCTCCTAGGAAAAACAACTGACTTGGAAAACAGATCCAGGAGAGACAATTTAAGGATTATCGGACTCCCTGAAAGCCACGATGAAAAAAAGAACCT
>JAJPUD010003821.1:192351-226214 GCA_023553655.1 Myrmecobius fasciatus | reverse complement strand
TTCTTTCAAAGTAGATATTTGATAGAAGTGCATTGTAGTCAAAGTGTTTGGTGGAGCCCTCACTCCTGAACCAGTTCGGAGGCTCAATTTGTCTGGGTCTGAGGAAAGGTCTCAGGAGCTCACAGAGGAAGCTGTCTGCAGTTCGCCATCTTGGCTCCACCTCTAGGATGATCAATTTTGATGGACATGGCTCTCTTCAACAATGAGATGATTCAAACCAGCTCCAGTTGTTCAATAATGAAGAAAGCCATATACACCCAGAGAGAGGCCTTTGGGATCTGAGTGTGAATCACAACATAGCATTTTCACGCTTTGATGTTTGCTTGCATTTTGTTTTCTTTCTTGGGGTTTTTTTTTTTCTTGTAGATCCAATTTTTTTCTTGTGCAGCAATTTAACTGTATAAATATGTATACATATATTGGATTTGTCAAATATTTTAACATAGTTAACGTGTATAGGACTTCCTGCCATCTGGGGGAGGGGGTGGGGAGAATGAGGGAAAAATTTGGAACAGAAGGCTTTGCAAAGGTCAATGTTGAAAAATTACCCATGCATATGCTTTGCAAATAAAGAGTTTTAATAATAATAAAAAAGAAACAATCAACAGGATGATTTCAAAAAGGCCTGGAGAGACTTACATGAACTGATGCTAAATGAAATGAGGAGAAACAAGAGGACACTGTACACAGAAACAAGAAGACTATGTGATGATCAATTCTGGTGGACATGACTCCTTTCAACACTGAGGTGATTCAGACCAATTCCAATAGTCTGTCATGTAGAGAGCCATCTGCATCTACAAAAAGGACCGTGCAGACTGAATATGGATCACAACATATTACTTTTTTTTTTTACCTTATGGTTTGCAAAATACTTTTTTTTATTAAAGCTTTTTATTTGTATAACTTATGTATGGGTAGTTCCCCAGCATTGATCTTTACAAAGCTTTCCATTACAAATTTTACTCCCAGTCCCCTCCCCTCCCCTAGATGGCAGGAAGTCCACTACATGTTAATAATGTTGAAATGCTTGAGAAGTTATGCAAGAAAAATCCTATCTACAAGAAAAAAAAAGAATCAGAGAAAGGCAACACAATGCAAGCAAATGTCAATAGAGAGCATGAAAATGTTACGTTGTGGTCCATATTACATATCCCTCTCTCTGGGTGCATATGGTTTTCTTCAGTGAACAATTGGAACTGGTTTGAGACAATTCTTTGTTGCAGAGAGTCATGTCCATCAGAATTGATCATCATGTAATACTGTTGTTGCTGTGTATGATGATCTGGTTCTGCTCGTTTCACTCAGCATCAGCTCATGCAAGTCCCTCCAGGCCTCTCTGAAATCGTCCTGCTGGTCGTTTCTTATAGAGCAATAATATTCCATAACATTCATATACCATAATTTATTCAGCCACTCTCCAATTGATGGGCATCCCTTCAACAACATATTACTTTCACCTTTTTTTGTTGTTTGCTTGCTTTTTGTTTTCTTATTTTTTTCCCTTCTGATCTGATTTTTCTTGTGCAGCATAATTGCAGAAATATGTATAGAAAAATTGCACATATTTAACATATATTGGATTGCTTGCTGTCTAAGGGAGGGAGTGGGGGAAGGCAGGGAGAAAACTTTTTCAACAAGGCTCAAAACACACACATAGATAATTTTTAACATTCACCCTTGCAAAACCTTGTATTTCGAATTTTTTTCTCCTTCCCTTCTTCCCAATCTTCTCCCCTATACAATAAGTAATCCAATATATGTTAAACATGTGTGATTCTTCTATACATATTGCATTTATCAAGCTGCACAAGAAAAATTAGATCAAAAAAGAAAAAATGAGAAAGAAAAAAATGCAAGCAAACAACATCAAAAAGAATTTAAATATTATGTCGTAATCTACACTCAGTAGCCACAGTCTTCTCTCTGGGTGCAGATGACTCTCTTCATCCCAAAACCACTGAACTGGCCTAAATCATCTCATTGTTAAAAAGAGCTATGTCTATCAGAATTGATCATCGTTTAATCTGTATGCATATCTTTTTAAAATAAAAAGCTAAAAAAATTAATTATGGGAGAAGTCATTTAATTGTCCATGATTTTTGACCCAGAAATCTATTTATTAAATATACAGCCCACTCAAGGAGTTGAAAGTCAGAAAAGGACCTGTATGTATCAAAATACTTAGAGCAATACTATTTATTGTAGGAAAAAAAAAAGTAATCTGGAAACAAAGTGGTTGTTCTTCAATCATGAAATTGCTCAACAAATTTTTGCATATAATTGTAATGAAATGTAATTCTGTAATGACAAATGTTAAGAATTAGAGAAAACACAGGACTTATATGATCTGTTAAACAGCAAAATAAACCTAACTGGGAGAACAAAATACATTGACTAAAATAACATAAACAAAAATATCACCAAAAGGCAAATCAGCTCTGATCCTGTACAATTAATTGCCAGGCTCAATCATAGAGAACAGCTTATTAAAAACTCCTTTCTTCTCAGTGGAAGTGACAGACTATAGACATGGAATGCAATATATGCTGTCAGTTGCAATAAGTGCATGGTTCATTTTGCTGAAATGTTTTTTTTTTTTTAAAGTGAGGACTCATCAGTGAAGACAGTATTAAGGGGAAATGGATGTGGTACCAAAATAAGCCATCAATAATTTTTCCTCATTAAAAATGAAACAAACAAAAACACTAGAAAAGGATGGAATGAAAATAAGAACTTCTGTCCTGCATTACCGTAGTTATACCCAATTCTTACTCTGCTTGTTGACAAAGAGTAGTGTTTTAGATTTCTCTGATCATGATTAGCATTTCACATTGCTCCTTAGGATTCCACTTTCTCCTGTATCCTTTGACTATTAGAGGCAGAGGAAAAGGAAATGAGAGCTTTGGGCTTTTTTATGTAGGTCTACTGTTTTAAATTTTTTTTTTTCCATGGGAATTCTTAGATTGGAAATACCTGTTGATAATGACTGGGGTACACAGGACATCAAAAATTTTTGATGCTTGATATGATTTTGATGCTGAATTACTAAGCATAAGAACTAAAAAACCTTAGACAGCATTTAATCCAAGCTCCTTTTATAGATGAAGACTGATTTCCAGACACATTGATTAAAGACAGCAAGAAGAGTACAGCAGTGTTCTGATCACTATTACTGGCCATTTGCATTCTTCCTACCAAAACAATGTATCACACAAATTCAACTTAAAATTAACCAATGCCCAGATTTCAAATGAGGATTTTCAATTATTTCAGTACAACTGTAGTTTCAATGATGAGGGTACACCTTCTTAAAGTACAGATCACAATCTCTCCACTATTTAATGAGATTTTTGCCTATGCCCTTCTATAAATTTGCTATAGTTGATCTACCCAATCTCTAAAGGTCTTTCTCTATATCCTCTATATTTTCTGACATTATACAGATACACTCTTGCTACCAGCCCATCTTCTTTTCTGATTATACATCTCATGGAAGATTATTTTTCATAACACTTCTTGTACCCATGCTTCTCTTCATTGTCCTTAGTATGAGCTATAATTTTAATTATTCTGAGATTTTAGTGTTCCATAAATTACCATTACATAGTACAACTAGAATAATATTTGGTATTTTAAAAATGGATCTTTAATCCAAGGGAGTATGTTGGGCTCATTTAAAAACATCATGCAATTTCCAAGACAGCTCATCCTCTTCTTCTCCTTCCATTTTGGACTCAGCTCATTGTCACTCTACAGCATCCCTACTAATGAACCAACTCACTTTATCACCTGTCTGGATAAGAAGTATTTTTTAATCCTTTTATTTGGGGGGGAGGGGTGAATTATTTCCTTGTGCGACCATAAATCTCTTTGGAGAATGTTCTATAATATTTTGGGATTTGATACAAGTAGCCCAATATTATTGACAAAGAGGGAACATCTAGAGGACCTCACCATCTCTATAGCAAGGTTTCACTTTTTTTTTTTTTTTTTGACATCCTCTGGCAATCTGGTAGAGTGGATGGACCACTTCTCAAAATAATGTTTTAATTGCATTACATATATGATTCCAAAGAAAACCAATCATACTGCTGGGCATTGCTCTTTTCAACAATGAAATGATTAAGGCCAGTTCCAATGATCTTGTGATGAAGAGAGCTGTGAGAGGACTGTGGGAATTAAGTGTTGGACCACAACACAGTATTTACACTCTTTTTGTTGTTGTTTGCTTGCATTTTGTTTTCTTTCTTATTTTTCTTTCCTTTTTGATCTGATTTTTCTTGTGCAGCAAGATAATTGTATAAATACATATACACATATTGGATTTAACATATATTTTTAACATGTTTAGCACATATTGGATTATTGCCATTTAGGGGAAGGGATGGAGCTAAGGAGGCAAATCTGGAACACAAAGTTTTGCAAAGGTCAATAATGAAAATTTATCCATGGATATGTTTTGAAAATAAAAAGCTTTAATAAAAAAAAGAAAAAACCCATCATATTGAAGTAGTTATCAACACTTTATATATATATATATATATATTTACAGACTCTGGTTAAGAGCTCCTGAATTAGAAGGAAATCCTCTTCTATTTGTATCATGAAACATGGCAGTGGCAAACATCTTTGATGTAAAAATTCCAGTTTTATGTCCCCCTTAGGATAGTCATTGTACAAATATGGTATGAACTTAACTTTTCAGAGGAGACACTTCGATGGAGAGTAGTTGCATTTTGTTTAACCAAAATAAATTACGCTTTATGATCAACAAATAATAAACACAGTGAAACCTCATATACTCTAAACAATGATTGTAAAGACTAGTCTGCTAGAGGAAATAATTTTGAAAAGCCTGACTTTTCCAACCCATATTATGAGCAAGAATACCTTCAATACATCAGATATCCCTTTATCATTCCTTTAATTTCACAAGCTCATATTGTATAAAGATTCAATTGTTAATCAGACAAGTGTTAGGAAAATTAGTTCAAACAGAAATTAATATGTATTCTCAGAGCCCTGTCAAGTCATTCTATGTTACAGGGAACATAGTAAGGGCAATTTGAGACCCCTGCTAAAGATAGATTCCAATTTTCATAATTTTCCCAATTAGCAGCATCTCCATCATCCAAATAATGTAAAATTCTATTTTTTAAAACTTACTAATGCTTTTAGCCATTGATAATTTCTAAAAGCCCCCAGATCCAAGTAAATAAAACAAGAAAAAAGTATTAACAGGTTACACTGTTTTCAAACCCAATGTTGCATCATTTGTCTACTTTTCATGTGTCTTGGATATACCAAGAGAGGTGCATATGTTTATATGAGCACAGTGAAGCCAGGAACTGTTTTCACTTTGGTCTCTGAATCCCCAGTTCTTTATAGGAAGCATTTAATGTGGTTCTGTCATCTCAGCCATATCCAACTCTTTGTGATCCTATTTGGGGATTTCTTGGCAAAAATACTGGAGTAGTTTTGCCATTTCCTTCTCCAGCTCATCTGACAGATGAGGAAACTGAGGCAAAGTTTGGTGAGTTAGCCAGGCTCACATAGCTAGTGTCTATGGCCAGATTTGAACTCAGGAAGATGATCTTCCCAACTCCAGGCCCAGTACTCCATACACTGTGACAACTTGTTGCACACTTAATACTTGCTAGTTAATTGATTTATTATTCAATCAATTCAAATCTGTCTGATTACACCTTACTTTAGTGTACTTTGCCATCCATTCAGGAACACAGGCTTTTTTTGCTATTGCTTGAAAACAATCCCAAACAAACCATTATGGACACTTTCATGGGCTTTCCCTTGTGCCTCGGATTCTCTACCTTCTTATTTCTGCCTTCTAGTTTCCTTTTAGTCCAATCTAAAATCTCACCTTCTGCAAGAAGCTTTTCCTGATATCCCTAAATTCTAGTACTTTCTCTTTGTTGATTATCTCCAATTTATCCCATATGTATTTTGTTCATAAATAGTTATTGCATGGTGTCTCCCTTCTCTAAAATGTGAACTTCTTGAGAGCAGGGACTATCTTTTGTCATTAAATGTATGCCGAGCACCAAGCAGAGTTCCTAGCACACTGCAGATATTCAATAAATACTGGTTTAAGTATTTGGTAATTAGTGAGGAGAAAGAAAAAACAGAAGAATCTAGTCAAGAGATGAATAAGAGGCCTGGGAATTCTTGGCAGTTTTGAAACTCCTAGTGTAATTCATTTCCTCCACTATCAATAAAATGTTATCATTAGCCCTTTACTTACAAGGTTGTAGGTCAAATCCTGTCCAAAAGAAGAGTTATGTGTACAGAAGGATGGAATACCATAGCTAACTGTATATCCTTGAACTTTACCTCCCTAGACTGTTTTTCTCATTTAAGGGCATGGATTTAACACATTTCTAAGGTCTTTTCCAGCTCACCAGTCCTAGTCAATTCAATTTCACAAACATTTAATGAGACTAATCCAAACAAGGCCGTGAGTTACTTAAAAACAAAACGGCAAAACCAAACTAAAATAGGAAACTCTGCACTCTCAAGAAACTTCTCTAAAGGAGTTTTAACAAAGCTTTTGGAAAAAAATGGCAGGATATAAAGATGTACCTGCCCCACTGTAAGAAGGGAAGAGCTGTCAACCTGGATTATGAACCCTAATCTGCAGGTGTCTCAGATAGTGGAAACATTACAGTTTGGCCCAAATTGTGATAGTAGTGCATGATTTGTCCTAATCTTGTGCCCTACCTTTGTGAATTTCAATGTTTTCTCATTTGAAAAATGAGGTTAAGTATAGATTGTCTGAAAATGACAAGGAAAGATAATGGTGAATGTTGGAGGGGAAAACTGGGACACTGATACATTGTTGGTGGAACTGTGAACGGATCTAACCATTCTGGAGAGCAATTTGGAATTATGCTCAGAAAAGTTATCAAACTGCATATCCTTTGACCCAGCAGTGTTTCTATTGGGCCTATATCCCAAAGAGATCTTAAAGGAGGGAAAGGGCCCCACATGTGCAAGAATGTTTGTGGCAGCCCTTTTTGTAGTGGCCAGAAACTGGAAATTGAAAAGATGCCCATCAATTGGAGAATGGCTGAATAAATTATGGTATATGAATGTCATGGAATATTATTGTTATGTAAGAAATGACCAGCAGGACGATTTCAGAGAGGCCTAGAGAGACCTGCATGAACTGATGCTGATTGCACATGGCAACAAGATTATGTGATAACTAATTCTGATGGACGTGGCTCTTTTTAACAAGGAGGTGATTCAGGCCAAAATAAAATCTCTGGATCAAAAGAAGAAAAAAAAAAGGCAGGCTGGTGCCCCATAGGAAAAGGCACGATCCCATGCCAACTTGGGCTGATACAATGTGGCCAAATGCAGCCAGAGGTTACTCTTCTATAGAAGAATTCAAGCCTGGGCCTCCTCCCTGGGGTGGAGCCCTCATCTTAACTGGGAAATATATTTAGAATTGCACACGTTTAACCTATATTGGATTACTGGTTGTCTAGGGGAGGGGGTTGGGAGGAAGAGAGTGAGAAAGTCCTAGAACACAGGGTTTGGCAAGGGTGAATGCTGAAAACAATCTTTGCACATATTTTAAAAATAAAAAGCCATTAAAATTTTTTAAGAAAAAAAATGAGGGTTAATATCAGCACCACTATCCTCAAGGAAGAAAGTACATGGCAAACTGAAATGTGTCACATAAATAATAGTGAGTTATTATATCCAGGGAGTGGAGAACAGCTGGTTGAACTACTTGATTATCTTATACTCAAGATTGTAACAGAAGTCTCACTAAACATTACTATTCAGGCAAAACACATATTTTATATATTCACTAAGAAACCATAGTCCTAATACTAAGCTAACAATTTGTTAACTAGAATTCTGGTTTAAATGTTTTTATCCACTAACAAAATATTACCCAAGTTTTTTGAAATAATGCTATTTAAACTTGAAATATTTGGAACTTTCATATCAATACTTCAAAAATCTTGTGCTTCACCAGTAGATACTACAGCTGTCAACACAGATTGAAGCCCCTCCTGAACTTAAGACATGAATTTCTGGAGCCAAGAGAAAAAAAAAGAGACAAAAATTTTAAAAAGTTATCAGCTGGTGGCCAACCTTCTGGTGATGTCTCTCTTCTTAGTTTGGCTGGTCCATACACAAAAATTTGTAAAATCTGTCAAGTTTGTGTTCTACTATCTTATCCGAGTAGACTTTAATATCAAATTTAAAAAAGCAGTTAGCATGAATTCCAAAAGAGATTTTAAAAAATATATATTTATAGCAGCTCAAAAATTGAGGGGATGTAAAATTGGGGAATGGCTGAATAAATTGTGTTATGTAATTACAATGGAGTATTACTGTTATATGAGAAATGATGAGCAGGACGCTCTCAGAAAAACCTGGAAAATCCTCCATGAACTCAAAGTGAAATGTACTGTGTATAAAATAAATACCAACATTCTAGAATGATCAGCTGTGAATGACCTTTCTATTCTCAGTAATACAATGATCTAAGATTACTCTGAAGGACTTATGATGAAAGATTCTATCCATAGCCAGAGAAAGAATTGATTATGCCTAAATGCAAACTGAAGCATACTTTTCATTTTTTAATTTATTATTCTTCAGAAGGAATGAGGAAGAGATGTGTATTTTCTTTCTCAACATGACTTTTGCATGCATGTGCCTTCTCAATGTGGGAAGAAAAGCAGAGCATCTGGAACTCAAAGTTTTAAAATCAAATATAAAAAATTGACATGTAACTGAGGAAAAGAAAAATATTAAAGAAAAAAAAACAACTTAAGATCTTTCATAACTAAGAAAGTACTATATAAGTCCTACCACAACCGCATTATTGTCAACAAGGATTTATTAAACACTTACATGTAAAATACTGTGCCAGTGCTGTTAGAAAGTTTTTTTTTCATGAATTTTTTTTTCTTTTTTGATTTAAATACTAGATCATACTTAGCACTAGCAAAAATATTAGGGATCTGACCATCCTTTATACACGAGGAAAGTAAGGCCCAAAAAACCAAAGAGGATTGCCCAATTGCAAGTAATATACAGTAAGAGTAGAACTCAAACCAAGGTCCTGATATCAAATCCGGGGATCTAGCCACTATGCCATATTAAACATGCAGTCTTCTAATTTCATTTTATTTAAAACACCAAGAATTCAGACTAAATGACTTCCTTTGCTTTTTCACCAAAAAAAGGAGCTGTGTCAACAAATAGGGGGAATAGTCCAAAGATAAAATCATGGACACTCTGAGGGGAAAATTCAAAATTTTTGATGTCTAAATAGGGACATTTAGAAAAATTTATTACTATTTTGATAGAAATTATTCTAAATTCTAGAAAACACATTTACTAAAGGATGCAAATGATTATTGAGTAGATAGGTAGGTATATGAAAACCAGTTGAATTATAACTTTACTAAAGGTAAATGGAAAAATAGTTCCTTAGGATGTTTATAATAAATCCCACACTTATCTGAGTCTACTTCTTTTAATCTATTAAGAAAAATGTGTATTTGAAGAGTGAACTATTCAAAATAATTTAGTACTTTAATAATAATTTAACTAGCATAAAATTCAAGGCACTTTTCTTTTAGGCTCTACACCTCATGAAAAACCTACGGGAAGATATAAGTAAGAATCACACAGGATAAGATGGTATGGTTGTGTTGCAATGCAGGAGGTAAGCAGGAGGTAAGCAGGAGGTAAGGAGGAGAGCAGAGACTGTTTTCATTTTTGGGTTCTCAGCTACTAACAGTGCCTAGAATATGGTAGTGGGCAAGCAAATTCTTTAACTGATTACTTAATGGGTTGTTAAATCTGCATCCAAAGGAATACTTACATTGATGAGATAATAGATTACTGAAGTATTTTTTTAAAACATAGAAGTTAAATAAAAGCATTTATTTTTATTTATAACTATAATTAAAATTTTTCTAAATAATTCACATTTCTCAAAATAATCTTTGGCTTCCAAATGGCAACAAAAAACTAACATATACAAACTGCCTTATTTTTTGGTATTAAAAATATAAATATTTTGCACCAGAGAAAACAATTCAAATCTGTGTGACTTCTGTATGTATAAGTTCAATATAAGATGATGGTTGGCTTTTAAATGCAAGTGAAACACAGAAATTCACTAATATTATCCATATATACAAGATTTGGAACACTAACACATTTGCTATTAAAAAAAAAATAGCACCTTTTTAGTTAAGGGGACTAAAAAGCCCTTAAAAAATGTAGCCAGCACATAAGATTACAAATACTGTTTATTCCCACAGTAAAGTTAGTTTTCTTATTAGACAGGGAGCCTGAGATTTTACCTGCTAAATTATATAAGTGGAAATTAAAAGGATCCTAAAGCCCATGCCTTGATAATGTAAAAATATCAGTTATAAAATGAACGTAAGAAAGGTTTCAACAATCATACAGTTTTGGAGAAAAAGATTAATCAAATTTTAAAAGCATTTCCAGATATTACATGCACACTAATATTGATTTTCCAATGGATGAACTTCAAAGCATCATTTTGCATCCTAGATACCTGAGGTTGATAACATGAAATAAGAAACTATGTGACAATAGCTTCTTACTCCCATTTGTGTTGCACTGATCTTCCTTGTGTATGAGTGAAACCAGTGGTTAGTCAATGCACAAAAGTGTAAGATTAGGAGGGGAGAAGGAAACATGCTGATATAAAGATCATCACTATGGCATATCTGGCACCAAGCTGCTATTGATTTAAATGTACTTTATAGTGAGACAAAATGTTCATGACATCATTGTACAAGGAACAGGGATTCTTTCAGCAGCTCAATTGCTTGTGTGAATACCTCTGACCTTGTGCAGCCAACTTTGGGGTAGTGAGTCTGTGTGTTGTGAGTTCCCACTATCTGTTCCTCTTACATAACAGTGACCACTATAAGAAGAAAAGCTTTCTTGGTATACCTGGGTCTTCATCCAATTTCTATTATGTTACTGTTACTTAATCAAAAAACTACTCTGCCTCCTCCCCAAATGAAAAAAGAACAGCTCATAGGTTATGACTAAAAAGAGGGCAATCAGGAAATATGTTTCAATAAGAAAAGAAATGATTTACTCAGTATTCCCGAAAATCATTATCCTCTTGACAAGCATCTTCTGTCATCTTCTCCTTACTTTTCTCTCCTACTTATCCCCAGTGATGTGACAGATGAAGTTTACAAGTGTCTGGGGACAGTAACCAGCCAAAAGTATGTGGAAGAGCATAACAGATTTACCTTTTAAATTTCCATCTTTGATCTACATAAGAATGGGATTTCTATATTTATTATTGAGATTTTTCACACACATAAAAACATGGGAGAAAAGGGAGAAGATAAAGCTAACAATTATAGTAGTAAAATCTGGTGGCTCCAGTTCAAGCATGAAGTCTAGCTTTTGGAGAAAAAAAAAGTACATGGCTTCAGAATATTCAACCTCATTACCAAAAGCTATAAGAGAATGTTACCCAGTAAGCCAAAATACATTAGGTCTGAGCATCCTACATGCTTGCTGACTCAAATATCATTCATTCTATTAGAGTTCCTGGGCCAGAGGGATATATTAAGAATTCTTTTGTATGGATAAGATAAAAACACTAGAAGGGAATCAAAACCAAGAATTCATTATAACGACTCTCATAAGGCTTTCATTCGCAATATTACTATATACCGAGTGAGAGGAAAAAAAATGTACAGATCTGGTCCCAGCCTCTGCAGCTCAATCCAATTCAATGAGAGATGTTGGCATTATCTAGGAAACAGAATTTGATTCAAAAGGTCTTAGTTATAAAGTAAACATGGTAGAAGAATCAAGCACTGAGTACATTGCAGTAGGCAACATCTAAGCAGACTAATGTCATGTGGTAGAGTTTGCATAGTTAACAAGTTTAAAGTTCTCTCCTTAACCAAGAATCTCAAATTTTAAGTTTTAGATATACTTATATTACTTAAATATTAAATTTAAATCAACCTCTCCACCTTTAAAAGGGATCATCCAAAATCAAAAGACTTACCTATATCTAGTAATAGACAAAATAATTATGAGAGAAGAGTGAATCACAATCCTTCCTCCAATCATATTACTTACTGGGTGAATACATTCATTTGGACTGTTTCAATATAGCCATAAAAGTACAGTGGATTCTCTCATTCCTCTGATGAATACTCCAACTCAGATGGTTCAAGATGCCACAGATAGGCTTTCTAATTTCACTCTTTCCTTCTAGGACTGTACAAATAGCCACTATAAGTTGTCATTCACAATTTGAGATAGTCTGTCATGCTTCCCACTAAATCAACTTAAATGATATCAGCAAATCCACAAATTTGCTTAGCCTTACTGGGTGTTGCTGTACAACATTGCTCTAATTTTTAAATTAACATAAAAGTAGTACATAACATTATTCCTATGTAAAATTATACCTCTCAGTTTTGAAAACTGGATTTGATTTATCCTCTCATCCCAAGGGAAAAAAAATATTGGCAGCAGGAGCTTCCAATATGAGATACATTGAGTGTCCCCACTGGCTGTAACAAAATCAAGTTGAGAAAGATCATCTAGTTCAATCCTCCTTTTAAAATATTAGAAAACTTTGGTTAGAAGATTTGACTAGGGTCACATTTAGGTTCACTGATGTAAAGCTGGAAGGGATTTCAGAGGATAACTAGTCTAAACTCCTAATTTTAGAGAAGGAAACTGAGATGGTCAGGTAATTTAGGTGATTTACCCTAAGTCCACAGTTTGAAAGTCAGAGCTGAGACTTGATCCCAGGTTCCCTTGCCTTCTTTTTATGATCACACAGCTCTAGAGATCTAAACTAAGTCACAAGTGTCTTTCTTCTGAGATTACCTTCCATTTGTACTGTCTCTTGTGTATACATTTTTTAATATGTTATCTCGCCAATTAGAATGGAAGTTTCCTGAGGTCAGGGACTATATTTTTGCCTTTCTTTGTATCATCAGCACTTACAGACACAGTGCCTGGAACAGAGTATAAAAATGAATACTTGTTGATGGATGTGTTTGAGGAGACTTTGAATGAGCAGTCACCCTAAAGAAGGAGGTTACATATCCCAGTAACAATTCCTATGATGTTTTTTCCTCCAATAGAACTTTCTAAAATGCTTTTAATAAACCCATTTAGGATTGGATCAGTCCTTAAACTTCTTTCTATGCTGGGGATTTTATTTGTTTTGGTCCAGAACTAAGAAATCATCATTGTGGAGAATTACTAATAATGAAGGTCCCTATACAGATCAGCAATTTGTCATTAATTTAAGAGTCTTAGAGAGATCCCTGGAGGAACTGAGATGTTAAGTGACTTGTTCTGTCAAACAGTCAATATGTGTCAAAGGCAAGATTTGAACCTGGGTCTTCTGACTTTGAGATCAATACTTTCCTTACACCATGCTACCTCTCCCATTACAGATTGTTTCAAAATTTCAACTCAATTTTATTCCCTCTGCATTATGTAGAAGAAAATTCTAGCAGTGTAACAAGACTAGGCAGAAAGAGACTTACTTTCAACATCCCAACAAATGCATTGCATAGACAGGTTACTTCAAAGACTTGTTACTTAAAAAAAAATTATTTACTCTCTCCTTAAAAAACAAATTACCAATAATTTATCATGACAGGGTATTTGACTGGGATTTTCCCAAATTAGTTCCATGATGGTGGCACAATTCAAAATATTTTGCTTTTTTGAATCCATATTTTTACACCAACAGGTGTATTACTCTGAAGGCCTCTGAAATTTATTGCCTTAGAAGGAAAGGGGGTGAAAGAGCTTATATACAATGTTATTCCTAATAGCAAATACTTAGTCTTTAGGACACCCCCTTGAGATGTCAAATTCAGCTCAAAGAGGATAAGATGTCTCTTAGATCACTCTAAGCCATATTTCAAGCCACAAGCCTTTTGATTTCTTTATCACAAACTTGTCTCCTCACACACTCTGACAGGGATATTATAATGCCTGTCATCCTCAGCTATCAGAGTCACCACAGGCCAGTCCTTGGGTGGATCCGTAGGATAAGATGTGATGAATTCCTCAGTGTTATACTTCGATAGTCGATAAACTTGTATGGTGTGATGTACTGCATAGGCAAGAAGAAACATTTCAACCTAAGGAAAAGAGGAAAGAACATTCTGATAGTGAATTTACAGAATGGAATCTTGAAACTTAGTGATTAATTATTTCAAACAAATGAAGAAAACAGAAATCCAAAACACCAAATAATCTCTAAATAGCTACGTTTGACTTTGGAATAGAGACCTTTATGCTCATCTATTCACTATCTTCCATACTCTACCCTCCCTTTTTCTACTTGGTGGCAGAAAAGAGAGAGTCCAAAATTATAATAACTTAGCCAATCAAGAGTCAACCATATTCTCTTTAATAATGAGATGTTTCAAATCAGTTCCAGTTGTTCAGTGAGGAAGAAAGCCATATATACCCAGGGAGAGGCCTGTGGAATCTGAGTCTGGACCACAATATAGCATTTTCACACTTTCTATTGATGCTTGCTTACATTATGTTTTCCTTCTCAGGTTTTTTTTTTCCCCCCTGTACAGCAAGATAACTGTATAAATATATATATTCGATCTGTCAAATATTTTAACATAATTAACATGTATTAGACTTCCTGCCATCTAGGGGAGGGGGGGAGGGGTAGGAGGGAAAAATTTATTTATTTTTTATTAAAGCTTTTTATTTGTATAACATATGTATGGGTAGTTCCTCAGCATTGATCTTTTTTTGTTTGTTTGTTTTTGTTTTTGCTGAGGCAATTGGGGTTAAGTGACTTGCCCAGGGTCACACAGCTAGGGAATGTTAAGTGTCTGAGACCAGATTTGAACCCAGTTCCTCCAGATTTCAGGGCTGGTGCTCTAACCACTGCGCGACCTAGCTGCCCCCTCAGCATTGATCTTTACAAAGCTTTCCATTACAAATTTTACCCTCCCCTCCCCTAGATGGCAGGAAGTCTTTTTCTCTCCCCATTCCATACTCTGGCAAATGCTTGTTCCATTCTATCATCATTATTGTCATAATCATCATCTTGTTCTATTACCTGTTTCCATTTTATGGGTGAATTCATTCAATTTGCTTGGAATGGGATTAGGGTGGGGAGCTGAAGCAGACCTAAAAAGTGGGGGGTAGGGGAGGAGTATACTTCAATCAAACCTGCCAAATTCACAAATATGTCAGAATCAAACCAATATTCCACTACATGTTAATAATGTTAAAATACTTGACAAGTTGTGCAAGAAAAATCCTATCTACAAGAAAAAAAAGAAAATCAGAGAAAGGAAACACAATGCAAGCAAACCTCAATAGAGATCATGCAAATGTTACGTTGTGGTCCATATTTCATTTCCCTCTCTCTGGGTGTATATGGCTTTCTTCACTGAACAATTGGAACTGGTTTGAGACAATTCTTTGTTGCAGAGAGCCATGTCCATCAGAACTGATCATCATGTAATACTGTTGTTGCTGTGTATGATGATCTCCTGGTTCTGCTCGTTTTACTCAGCATCAGTTCAAGGAAGTCTCTCCAGGCCTCTCTGAAATCGTCCTGCTGGTCATTTCTTACAGAGCAATAATATTCCATAACATTCATATACCATAATTTATTCAGCCACTCTCCAATTGATGGGCATCCATTCAGGTTCCAGTTTCTAGCCACTACAAAAAGGGCTGCCACAAACATTCTTGCACATGTGGTTCCCTTTCCCTCCTCTAAGATCTCTGGGATATAAGAGGAGGGAAAATTTATAACAGAAAGCTTTGCAAGGAATAATGTTAAAAAATTACCTATGCATATGTTTTGTAAATAAAAAGCTTTAATAATTTTTTTTTAAAAAGTCAACCATAAATATGGAAATATGTTTAGAAGAATTGCACATGTTTAACTTATACTGGATTACTTGCTATCTGGGGTGAGAGAGGGAGGGAAAGGAAAAAAAATTGGAACACAAAGTTTTGCAAGAGTGAATGTTGAATGAGGTGATTGATTCATGGCAATCCCAATAAATTTATGATGGAGAGAGCCATCTTTATCCAGAGAGAAGACCATGTGGACTGAATACGAATCACAACGTAGTATTTTCACCTTTGTTGTTGTTTGCTTGCTTGCTTTTTTTTTTTTTTCTTATTTTTCCCCCCTTTTTGATCTGATTTTTCTGGTGCAACCTGATGAAAGTAGAAATATGTTTAGAAGAATTGCACATATTTAACCTATGTTGGATTTCTTGCTGTCTAGGGGAGAAAAGAGAGGGGGAGAAAAGGAGAAAAACTTGGAACATAAGGTTTTTTGCAAGGGTTAATGTTGAAAAGTATCGTTGCATGCATTTTGAAAAATAAAAAGCTACTGCTATTAAAAAAAAAAAAGTCAATCATTCAAAATCTGTCAGAATTCTAATGGAAGCCTCTCCTCAGAATGTACTTAAAAGCTTCCTCCCCATTACAGAAGCTCCCTGAGTCCAGCCTACCTTCCAAAGCATTGTCATAGTAGAAAGAAAATCTGATTGAATTAAATGATACTTGTACATGAATAAACAGAATCTTCAGTATCTGAATTTTTTTAAAAAGAGGATATTTATAAAACTTAAATGAACTAGTTAATAAAATGTCAAGCAGAGGTACCAAAAAGAAGTGAAAAATTTCAAATGTGACAGTAGAAAATTTTAGGAGTACATCAGTCTTTCTGATGTTTTAATCCTTGGGTCAACACTATTAAGTGTACTTTCTTTTCACAATAATTTCCCTTGCTCTACTTCTAAAGTAAGAGAACCTATAAAACATCCAAGTTTTTTTTCAGGACCAGTCCTCTGTGAACATTGACAGGGTTATAGAAAGAGGAGGAATGGTTATAATGCTATGAGCAGCTAGTTGATTCAGTGGATAGAGTGCTAGCCTATAGTCGGGAAGACTCATCTTCCTGAGTTAAAATTTAGCCTCAGATATTTTCAAGTTATGTGACCCTGAGCAAGTCACTTAATCCTGTTTGCCTCGGTTTCTCATCTGTAAAATGAGCTGAAGAATGAAATAGCAGACCATCCCAGGATTTTTGCCAGGAAAATTCCAAATGGATCATGAAGAATAGAGTAGAACATGACTAAACAATAAAAGTCATGGTGGTCTGTATATATGGGTTATTAAGGACTGCTCATATTTGGCTGCTGTATAATAATGAATCATGTTCAACAGAATCATTATGTGTTTGCCATTAGTGAAGGAAAAGCCTAAAGCTTCACTCAAAACATAGTAATAATGCTGCTCTTACAATTTTAAAAATTGGTACACTACTTTTAGATCTACTTAATCATTCCATGACTGTCTACACTTGAGATAAAGATATCAAGTATCAGAAATCAAAAAGTGGTCTAAAAGGATAATGTCAATGTGAGAGGGTGAGTTTGGATAGATAGATAAAACACAAATGTGTTTCTTCCGTTCCCAAGTTTTAATTTTAAAGTATGAAAACGATGCCAAAATAGTATACAGTTTTATAAGCTCTCCCCTCCATCTTATCCCATCCCAACAAATGTCTAGCACCCAGGGGAAGAGATGTATTTTTTATTTTAAAATTCATGTATTGATGCTAAACATTATTTTGTCCAAGCAACAAAACAGAAATGTGCTCTTTTTTTTTTCCCCCTACTAGCAAGGAATGGCAGTATGAGAAGTAGCAGCATGGCAAGCATGAAAACCACCATTTACTCTAGCCACTGTAATGCCCAACACTATCCTGGCATTTGGATTTTTTTTTCTATCCAAGTACATTTCAATGGGTTTGTGGAATTCCATGGATTTGATTACAAGCTTGAAATAAAGATCACTTTATCGGCATTTTGAATAAATGTCTGACTACTTTTTAAAACAACTGCATTATCAGTACTGAAAACTTATTTTTCTGAATGACAGAAGATAGCTTTTTAGGCTTGCTGATGGGTAATGATTTATGCCATATTCTGATGTAATTTGTAGGGCAAAAGATCTGGCAAAAGGACATAAGAGTATTTGGTTTCCAATTAAAGAAGCCAATTTAGCATAGCAGTAAAAAGCTTTTGTAACCTGCTAGATGGTGGGGGGGAAAACAAAAAAATAAAAACAAAAACACACTACCGGAAGAGGATCAAAATAATCTAAGGTTCCATTATTCCAGTTCTTAAAAACAATTTTGACCAGAGAAGCTAAGATTAAAATATGTATTTCAAGGGTTAAATTTTTATTTGCAACCTGACACTGTCTAATCTATTGATTTTAGAAATACACTAAGAAAACCATGGTCTGAGATTTCCCAGGGTGATGACAGCTTACCTGCTCCAAGCCACCAGAGTGACCAACTTGATTCAAGTGATTTCTCAGCAACTGAGCAGGGTCGCCTGAGGTGTCCCGAGCAAACAGAAGCACAGAGAAGAAGGGTACTTCCTTTCCCTTTTCTTTATCATCATATAGTTGAATGGCCTTGCTCAGCATCAGAAATTTCACAGCTTCATAGAGGCTATATTCTTCCTCTTCATTTCGGAAAAGTTCATCACAAGCCACCTGCCTCTCTTCTGCAGTTCTCATTGCAGTCAAACCTGCCCACTACAGGAGAACATAATCACAAGTGAGTCAGAAGCCTTCACAGAAATCCACAAACATTCAACATGAGAGAGAATAAGATCATCCTCAGATTCTGATGACAATAAGTAACAAATGAGATGCAGATAAAAAAGGATATCACCCCAAATTCATAACATCAAATCAGCATTAAAACTAGAGCTGATATTCAGACTGAAGAATTCCAAATGCCAGATGTTGCATTTGCTTGAAACAGGAGGATAATGAGAGGAAGCAGTAACAAGCTAAGTGAGTGGAAGTAACACTACTCAGAATCACTGAGGCAGCTAGGTGGAGCTGTGAGCCTAGAGTCAGGAAGACCTGATATCTCAAATCTGGTCTCAGACCCTTATAAGCTATATGACCTTGAACAAGTATCATTTAATCTATGTGTTCCTTTGTGAACGGATCCAACTATTCTGGAGAGCAATTTGGAGCTATGCTTAAAAAGTTATCAAACTGTGCATACCCTTTGACCCAGCAGTGTTTCTACTGGGCCTATATCCCCAAAAAATCATAAAGGAAGGAAAGGGACCCATATGTGCAAGAATGTTTGTGGCAGCCTTTTTTGTAGTGGCTAGAAACTGGAAACTGATTGGATGCCCATCAATTGGAGAGTGGCTGAACAAATTATGGTATATGAATATTATGGAATATTATTGTTCTGTAAGAAATGACCAGCAGGATGATTTCAGAGAGGCCTGGAGAGACTTGCATGAACTGATGCTGAGCAAAATGAGCAGAACCAGGAGATCATTGTACACAGCCACAACAAGACTATATGATGACCAATTCTGATGGACGTGGCTCTCTTCAACAATGAGATATTTTAAACCAGTTCCAATTGTTCAGTGAAGAAAGACATATACACCCAGAGAGAGGGATGTGAAATGCGGACCACAACATAACATTTTCATGCTCTTTATTGATGTTTGCTTGCACTGTGTTTTCTTTCTCAGATTTTTTTTCTTGTGGATATGATTTTTCTTGCACTGCAAGATAAGTGTGGAAATATGTATACATATATTCGATTTATCAAGTATTTTAACATAATTAACATGTAGTGGACTTCCTGCCATCTAGGGGAGGGGTGGGGGAAATTTGTAACAGAAAGCTTTGTAAGGGTCATTGTTGAAGAATTACCCATACATGTTTTGCAATTAAAAAGCTTTAATAAAAAAAATAATCTATGTGTTCCAGATTCCTCAATTATAAAATGGATGTGAAGACAAAATTAGATATTATTTGTAAAATGCTCAACACAATGCTTAGCACATAGTAGGTACTTAATAAATTTTTCTTTCCCACTTTTTCTTTCTTTTTTATCTCCTTTCCTTTTAATGCAACAAGATTGAACCAGTCCTACAAATATTTACTAAGCAAACAGAGATAGAGAATGCTAGATGTGGTTAGGGGCATCCTCAAGAAAGTTACGACAGGATTGAGAGCTCAGAAATAAAAACAGACACTGAAATACTAGTGAATTGCGTATTTAGGCAAAAGGAAGACTAAAGGGTATTTGTCTTTCCAAAAGTAATATTTTCATTTTAGTTTTTTGGCCTTTGAAAAAGTATGAATTAGACAAACACTCAAAACAATAAACTAAATCTTTATTGAGCACTCACTATACACAAGACATTTTACTAGACATTAGATAAAATTCAAGATTTGTTCCTTTGAACTTTTAAATAAATAAAAAAATTTCTCTGGATTAATACACTTCAATTAATGAAGAAGTAATATGTGTACACATCTGCTGTTAGGAAAAGACTTTGGCAAGTATCTGTCTCAAAAAAAAGCATATTTAAAATTAAATGAAAATAATAGGAGATATTATAAAGTTGCTTTCTCATCTCTCTGAGATTAATTCTATTCTTTGGCCAGTAACAGGCTCGTTTCTACTCCTCTCTTCCCTACTTTACAAGTACATTAAGAGTTTGGCTGATGGCTAATACAGAAATGCTTTGCATGACTGCACATGTATAATCTATATCAAATTGCTTGCCTTCTCAAGGACGTTGAGGAAGGGAGGGAGATAATTTGGAATTTAATTTTTTAAAAATGAATGTTAACAATTTTGTTTGCATATAACTGAAGACAAATTAAATAAAATTAAATGATTTTTTTAAAATCAGCTGGTCCACAGACAATAAACATGCAATATGTTATTAAGTCCATGCTTAAAGTCTTTTTAAACTGCAGGGGTCTGCTGGAGCTCAGTCTGAAGACCTTGAAAAGCCAAGGTCACTTTCAATGGAGGAATTATTAAGTATCAGTTAGAGGAGATAAATACTTCATGTTATTTAACTATATATCTGAATAAGGTTACATGTGTAGATAGGAAGGGCAGGATTGATGAACAGACATATCTCATTTGGTTCAAGAAATGTTTACATTGGTCTGGATCTATAATTCCAATGTGGTAGGGAACTCCTCGGAGAGGACACTCTTTGTACCAATAACTGCTCTGCAGTCTGGGACAAATAGATTAAGTGACTGAGCTACAGAGTAAATATGTACCAGAGGCACGACCTGAGGGTTCTTCTTCAATCAGGTGATATCAATTTCTAATTTGGTTCAAGAAAGGTTTGTATTAAAAACAAAAACAAAAAACCCAAAAATTTAGCACATTCCACAAACTGAAAATTTAAGTCATTCATAAGGAACAAAAGTTTACTTACAATAGGCAATTCCAAGAAACAAATATCAAGTTCACAAAAGCTAAAAGGGGTGGAAGGGAGAGGAAGTAAAGACAAATTCTACAGACCATATAAAACTGAAGCTTCACATATCAACTAAATGGTACATGGTACTGTCCTCAAGCTCTTCTATTACTTATATCTGTTAGATAATAACTCAGTGTTTTATGGAAATTTGTCTCCTTCCAGCGTGCACAAATACAACCCACTCCTTTTCCCCCCTTAATATCAGAGAAAAGCTGCAACTTGTGAAATGATATAATACAATACATACATATATACAATATATTTTTATGTAAATAAATGTACATGTAAACTGATATATAAATTAGCATTTATTAAGGGCGTGCTATGTTATATGGCAGGCACTTTGCTAATTTCTAGGGATAAAGACCAAAAAACAAAAAAACCCACCAGTTCTGGACCTTATAATGGAACAGGGAAAATAACATGCAAAAATGCACATGAGTGCACATATTTGTGTATATTTATGCAAAACAGATATAAGGTAACATTGAATGGGAAGATATTAACAACTGGGGTGAATAAGGGCTTTATGTATAAAGCAGCACTGAGTTGAATTTTGAGGAAAACTAGGTATTATCAGGGATAAAAGTAAAGAAAAATATGTAGAATAAGACCAATCTGTTTGATTATGAAAGACAGGAAGGGAATTAATATAAACAAAGTCTAGAAAGAAAGCTTGGGGCCAAGTTGTGAAGTGCTTTAAATATTAATAGGAGTTAATATTTTATTCTAGAGGTAAAAGAGGAAGGGTTCTAAATCTATGGCTCATGAACTTTTAATATTTTGATGCATATTTCAATATAATTAGTTTCCTTTGTAATCTTACATATTTTATTTTATGCACTGAAAAACATTAATTTGAAAAGGGACTTGGAAGCCCTACCAGACTGTTAATGGGATCCATGACACAAAAAAGAGAAAAGAACCTCTACAATACAGGGTGGCATAGTCAGAACTGCACTCAAGGAAAAACAATTTAGCATTTGTGTAAAGGACACATCAAAACAGGAAGAGACAAGAGAAGAATTTATGCTTATGCTTAATCTATCCAATTAAGTGTTTAAGAACTTAGAAGACAAAGATCATGTATTCAATTTTACTATGTATTCCTCAGTCTAGTATAGGGCCCTTTTCTACTTATCCACTCCCACAGCAAGCCTAAATCAGCTTTTTTGTTGATGAATGAATATTAATGATCCTCAAAAGAAAGCAACCTCATGATCAAGGGTTTAAGAGTATTCTCTGAAGAAACAAAGAAAACAGGTAATGGAAGTTATTTAGAAGCTAAGCAAACTTTAGAAAGTCAAGCTTTACAAGTCCATACTTCAATTCAATGGATTTATAGATATTGTTAATTTCTTCTAATAGTAAAAATCACAATCCAACCATTCATGATGCTTTTCTCAACTTATGATTCTTAAAGGTCCAGCATATTTATATTCTAATTCAATTTCATAAATGCAATTAAACTCAAAATGTTTTTCAAAGGATAAGTTGCCAGATATTCTATAATAAAGCAAATGTTAGAAAATGGAAACAGGGAATTTTCACTCAAAAGAGACTTAAAATCTTAATGTAATACACAGGAACTCCCCAGAAATAGGAAGTTTGTTTTTCATTTCATATCATTTGGAAAGACTGCCAGTAGTGCAGGCTGAATAATATCTATGAAATAACAATTATGAGTTTTCCCAAATTTCCTTTTGAACATTCCTTTGTCTTGACTAAGTAGCCTATTTTATAATCAGCAGGGCACTATGCATCCCATTTGGTCTTAAAACTCAGCTCTTAATTTTATAAATAGTTTAAGGGGCAACTTTCTGAATTCATGTAAAATAATTTGCTGATTCTTGGACTACTAAAACACTTTCCAAGTAATACCTATGTTTTGTTTTTACAGCTATCAGATTAAAAAAAAAGAAAAGAAAAAGAAATGAAAGACTTAAGAGCTGACCAAACAGAAAAAACAATCATAGCTCTAAATGATGAAAATATGCTTCAAACCTTCTTCCTTAGTAGAGATAAGGATTCTTTGATTTTATCTCCCAGATTCTCTCCTTTTCCATCAAATTTCAGTCCAAGTTTCCACTGCTTGATCCAGTTATATCTGCTTATTAGTTCCTCTGGCAACTATAGTATCAAGAAAACAGAAAAATAAAGGTGTTAACATTCACAAAAGTTCATAACTACCTACCACAAAAGGAAAGAAAAAAATTCATAGTATCTTCTTTATCTCTTTAATCAATTCAAATTCAGCAAGGAATACCTAAATCTCATATGCCACCATATTTCACCCTTTCTTTCCTGAACTAAAATTTTGGAAGGGGATATTCTGTAATATGTTCTGCAATAATATTTTGTAATAGGTTTCAGATGAGACACAAATATGAAATCCTGTGTAACTATTCTAATAATCATTTGGGATACTTAACTACAATTGGCAGGGATAAATTCAGACTGGGGCCAACATTCTCTCTTTCAGTGAGATGCCTTTATAAAGATCATTCAAAGGCTTGAAGGATACAGGAATGGAGGTAGATAAAGTATTAATGGCAAATGTTTCAGGATATGTGGAATGTCATATTACTAAAAATGAGTCCCTTGCTTATGGAGAAAAAAAAAATACTATTCCTAACTGAGAAATTCCACTTTTTCTTCCTAACTGGAAAAATTATTTTGCTGTATTATATTAACATGCTCAGGTTTTCAATATCCTAGTCCCTTGAAATTACATATCTCTGAATCTATCACATCATTCAATCTATTAATTTTAAAAGCACTTACTATGTTCCAGGGACTATATTAGAGTATTAGAGATAGAGACAAAAATCATACAATCTCTGCCCACAAAGAACTGATATTCTATCTGAAGAGATAACACATAAATATGTAATTATAAATAAAATGCATACAAAATAAATACAATGGAAATATATTAGGAAAGTCAAGAAAGATTTCACATAGAAGTTGAACTTTGAACAAAGTACATATATATCTTGGATATTACACCTATTTAAATATATACTGTCTCCCTCATTAGATGTTATATTAGACTCTTGGGCAGGATCTACTCTGCTTTTCTCTATATCCAAAACTTTGCAAAATGTCTGACACATAAAAAGCACTTAAATACATGTTTGATAATTGATAAAAAAAACAAGGGATAAAATGATACTATGAAAATACACACATAATACAAAAAAATGGTACATGGAATAACAAAAGATGTCCAATGGCTAATTGCATTTTTACCCCCTTCTTCTCACCAATGAGTGAAATAAAGTTTGCCAAACCGAGCTCCTAATTGCAAGAGAACTGAGGATATGCCAGAAGCTCTAGGGACTTTCAGTGAAAAATCATGTCACTAGGTTGGGGGGAAAATGTATTAATTCAAAGCCACATAATATAGAAAATAAACTTTGTAATGAGCATTCATATAGTACCAGACATTGGGTTAAACATCTTATAAATATTACTTCATTTGATCTTCACAACAACCTCATAGGGTGTGTATACTATTATTACCTCTAGTTTATAGCTCAGGAAACTAAGGCTGAGGGAGATGAAGTGATTTGCCCAAAGTCACAGAGTTAGGTAAATGTTGAAGGCCAGATCTGAATTCTGCTCCACCAATTCTAAAAAATTTGCAACATTTACTTCTACTTGACAACCCCCAACTCTTTAGTTTTTGAAGAATTCATTTAAATCTCTCTAGATGCAATTTTTAACACTGTATTCCACTTTTACCTTTTTTTTTAGTATGTAACAATGCTAAAGAGATTTAATACATCCATAAAAACAAAACACAACGATAATAATGACATTTCAATCTTTTCTAAAATAATCACATATAAGCCAAACTAAATACATAATGTGTTTTTTTTTAAATGCCCACCAAAAAAGCACTCTATTAAAACAGTGGTCACTAGTGAAAAAAAAAAAAAATCCAAGTTTTCCATTTCATTTAAAACATTAAATATTTAAGTCATAGAAATGCTTATCAGAGAATAAATTTATCACAGTAGGTAGACTTCTATCTCTATATCTTTTTTATCTTAATATTTTAATAGTTTTATCACAAAAATCGTATGCTTCATTTTCATTTTAGCTCTTAAATTCTGAACTGCTACAGCCATCAAGTGGCAACAATCTAAAATCACAAGTGAAATAAATGTATACAAATCTTTGAGGTCGATATATCTAACAGAGAGGAATAACAGTGATCAGAGGGAATTATTTACATATCTACTGGAGTTCTCTCTCTTTGGAAAAAGCAAAGCAATTAAGAATTTCTTAAGACCATTTCATTATTTAAAAAGTAAGGAAAGTGATGAAGGGAATTGCCATGTAGGACATAATTTTAACAAAAGGAACTTGTTGCTAGAGTAGGAAAAATAGGAGCCTTAGAAAAAAGAAGGCCATTCCATCTAGGAATCTGACAGATAAGAGAAAAATGGGCATAGACTGATATGTACCTGGTTTGTTAAGCAGGAAAAGATTTTAAAAAGATATAGAGAAAGGATGGATAAGATCTTTTTTTTTTTTAATTGGAGGAAATAAGCAGAGGAAAGATAGGAATTAAGAATTTTTTTCTTTTTTTCTTTTAAATTTTCAATAGTATTTTATTTTCCAAATACATGTAAAGATAGTTTTCACCATTCATTTTTGTAAGACTTTGTGTTCCAGATTTTTTCCCTCCCTACTTTATCACTCTCCTCTCCAAATCTGCAAGAAATCTAATAACGGGTTAAATATGTGCAAAGAATTAAATTTTACAGATAAAAACAAAATCCAGGGTAAATATGAAAGCATGACAAAATTCTAAGTATCAGAAACACTAGAACTCAGACTGTGTTGTAGCCTAAAAGTAATGCTAGAAACAATAAAAAGGACTTTTCAATTTAATTTTAATTAATTAATTTATTATCTCCCCCCACCCAGTTACATTGAAAACAATTATTTTTTAACATTTGTTTTTTTAAATTTTTAAGTTCTGAGTTCTCTCCCTTATCCCCACCCACAATTAAGGTTTTTATGCCCTAACACATGGTCAATTTTTGTATAGGTTCCATGAACTGCTGAGAAAAAAGTAAACTCCTTACTGTCTCCATTCAACTTTCTCCATAGATCTATCATACCTACCTTTTCTAACAAGTGGTTTATCTCCTTAGTTTCTTTCTTGTTAATTTTGTGGTTTGATTTATTTAATTCTGAGAGAGCAAGGTTGAGATCCCCCACTAGTATCGTTTGGCTGTCTATTTCTTCTTGCATCTCTCTTAATTTCTCCCTTAGGAATTTGGATGCTATTGCACTTGGTGCATATATATTTAGTATTGATATTGCTACATTATCTATGGTACCCTTTAATAAAACATAGTTTCCTTCCTTATCTTTTTTGATTAGATCTATCTTGGCTTTTACTTGATCTGAGATAAGGATTGCTACCTCTGCTTTTTTTTTGTTCACCTGAAGCATAATAGGTCCTGCTCCAGCCTTTTACCTTCATCCTATATGTGTCACTATGTTTTAGATGTATTTCTTGTAGACAACATATTGTGGGATTCTGGTTTTTAATCCAGTCTGATATCCACTTCCGCTTTATGGGAGAGTTCATCCCATTCACATTCACAGTTAGAATAACTAATTCTTTATTTCCTGCCATATTATTTACCCAAGTTATGTTTTCCCCTTTCCTTTCCCCTTTCTCCCTTCCCCCCTCCTCAGTACTTTGCTTTTGATGACCCCCTCCCCCAAACAATACTCCACCCTTTAGATCCCCTCCCCCTATTTTTACTCCTTTCCCCTGATTCTTCTATTTTCCCTTCTATTAGTTTGTCCCTTACTTTTCCTCCTTTCCCTCCCACTTCCCTCTAGCAATAGACAAGTTTCTATGTGAAATCAAATGTCTGATATACACTTTTAGAGCCCAACCTGATGAGAGTAAGATTTACACAATGCTCATCTCACTCCCCTCTTTCTCTTCATTATATTAGGTTTTCTTTGCCTCTTCAAGTGATTTGACCTTGTTTTTACCTCCTTTTTTTTTTTAGATCTTATTTTCCCACTTTTTCTCTCTTTTCCCCAGTATGACAACCTTTCCCCCTTTAGTTCTCTTTTTCATATTATCAAAGTAATATCTAGTTAATTATACCCCCAAACTTTAAGTATCCCCCTAGTAAAAATAAAGTTCTCAAGAGTCCTTTCCTTTTTATCTTTTTATGCATCTCGAGTTCTGTGTTTGGATGTCGAATTTTTTGTTCAGATCCGGTCTTTTCATTAGAAATAGGTGAAATTCACCTATATCATTGAATGACCATCTCCTTCCCTGGAGGATAATGCTCATTCTAGCTGGATAAGTTATTCTTGGCTGTAATCCAAGTTCCTTTACCCTTCGGAATATCTGGTTCCAGGCCCTTCGATTCTTCAATGTGGAGGATTACAGATGGTGTGTGATTCTAATTATTGATCCTCGGTATTTGAATTGTTTCTTTCTAGCTGCTAGCAGAATCTGTTCCTTGGTGCTATAGTCCTGAAATTTAGCCACGATATTCCTTGGGGTTTTAATTTTGGGGTCTCTTTCAGGAGGTGATCAGTGAATTCTTTCAATGGTGATTCTGCCTTTTGATTCTACAATCTCAGGGCAGTTTTCTTTCAGGATTTCCTGGAAGATAGTGTTGAGATTCTTTTTTTCATCATGGCTTTCAGGAAGTCCAATAATCCTTAGATTGTCTCTCCTAGATCTATTTTCCAAGTCAGTTGTTTTTCCTAGGAGATATTTCATATTTTCTTCTAATTTTTCATTTTTTTGTTTTTGTTTGACTGATTCTTCAAATCTCAGTGAGTCATTCACTTGCATTTGTTCAATTCTTATTTTTAAAGTGTTGTTTTCTTCAGTTACCTTTTTAAGCTCCTTTTGTAACTGGCCAATTTGTTCATTGCACTATTTCCACTTCACTAATTTTATTTTTCAATAAATTGGTGTTTTTTTCATATCTCTTTTGCAGGGCATCATATCCTTCTTGCACTGATTTCAGTTTATTTTCCCATTTATCCTCCAGCTCTCTTTTGAGGTTCTTTATGCAATCTTCCAGAAAGGCCTTTTGAAAAAGTGACCAGTGATGGTCTTTAATACCTTCTTCTGGCATTTTGTCTAAAGGAATCTCAAGATCTGGGGTCATGGCTTTGTCTTGATAAAAGCTGTCTATGGTGAGAGCTCTCTTTTGCTTCTTCATTTTTTTTTTAGACAGTGTGGATATTTCGTTAAGGTAGGGGGGAAAAAAAAACAAAAACGGCGGTTGGCTGAAATTCTATACCCTGGGGCACTTCGGTGAATTAACTTAAGGTGCTGGGCCGGTGAGGGCTAGGACTAAGTCTGAATTACTTCTTTTTTTTTTTTTTTTGCTTTTTACTGAGGCAATTAGGGTTAAGTGACTTGCCCAGGGTCACACAGCTAGGGAATGTTAAGTGTCTGAGACCAGATTTGAACTCAGGTCCTCTTGACTTCAGGGCTGGTGCTCTATCCACTGCGCCACCTAGCTGCCCCCTGAATTACTTCTTAAACAAGGCAAGTCTGCCAGAACACCTGCCCCCAATCAGGGCAGAGTGTCCCGAGTACCTCAGATAAACTCCAGGTGTTTGGAATTTGGAGTTTGGAATTTCTGCCACGATGAGCTGAGCTGAGTCCCACCCTCACTTCCGGCCTACACCAGAGTTCTCTAACACCGGAGTCCTCTGTTTATCCCTCAGTCCGAGTTAGACAAATCTGATATGAAGTTCTTCAGAAAAGTGTCCAAATATTTCTGAGTTCATTGACTTGAAGATCAATTCAGAGGCTTATTTTATTGCTGATTTGAGAGAAGATTGGAGGAGAGGCAGAGAGTCACCTTTTCACTCCGCCCCCCCCAATTAAGAAACCACATGTGAAGCTATGCAAAACATTTCCATAAAAGTCAGGTTGTGAAAGAAAACATAGAACTCCCACCCTAATGAAATTTTAAAACCTCAAGAAAAATTAAGTTAAAAAGAAAGAGATAGAAAATAGAGAATACTTCAATATGTATTCAGACACAATAATTTCCTTCTCTGGCTATGGATAGGATTTTTCACCATAAATCCTTCAGAGTTGTGGATGATTGTACTACTAAGAATAGGAAAGTCATTCACAACCAGTCATCCCAGAACATTGCTATTACTTTGTATACTATTATTTTGTACACAGTACATTTCACTTTGAATTCATGGAGGACTTTCCAGGTCCCCCCCCCCAAGAGCATCCTGCTCATCATTTCCCATAGAAGACTAATATTCCATCACAAACACATTACCAGTTTATTGAGTCAATCCCCAATTGATGGGTATCCCCTCAATTTCTAATCTTTTTGTCTTGAAAAGGGAGCTGTTATGAATATTCCAAAAGAGCTTTTTAAAAGAAGCTACATGGGCAGTGGAATAAAAAAGGATGGGATGGAAAGAAGATAAGAGGGAACTTTATTTCACTTCTGTTTATTCTGCCAAAGAAAAATCCTACTACAGATGGGAATAGATCTGAGTTTTCACTAATAGTCAAACTCTCACCTATGCAGGGTGGCACCTTCCCTGCAACTTATAATTCTACAGATGGGCTCTTAGAAGTATTTGTCCAAGGTCATAGGTAGAATTTAAAGCTGGGTCTTCCTGGCTGCAAAGCTAGATCTCAGTACTCTAGACCCCGTTGTTGGAAGAACAGGGAGGAAAAAAAAGGCTTAAAAAATAGGAAGCTAGGTGCTCTCTAAATTCATATCAGTAGGGACAGTGACTTACATTATCAGCAACTGTAACAAATGGAGTACATGCTGAGTTAATGATCTTTGAAAGATCTGGCTAATGATTGATTAATTGACTATGGTGATAACAGCAGCAGTTATATTTGAGTTTGTCCTACATTTCTGAAGAAGACTAAAGACATAGCAAGATGATGTCTTTGCCTCACTTAAATCAAATTCACTTGTGAGTTAAGTACTACAAAGTCATCAATCTCACTCTTTGTTCCATAGTCAGTGAAGTCCAACGGCAAGGCAAAAGTCAAGACATACAGCAATGGTGCAGGATGCAGATGACCATGTCATCTTAAATGTCTGACTGAGTTCTCCATAGTGTCTGCTTTAGCCACCTTTATAGCCATTGGAACATATTGTTCTCATCCACCATTTTCCTAAGGGAAAAATTATATAAATTCTTCTGTGAAGACTTCCCTTAGGAGTCTTCACAGCAGAATTTATATAATGCTTTAGGGTTTGCAAAGTGCTTTCTTTACATGTTATCCTGTTAAACCTCACAACATGTTTGAACCTCACAACAATCCTGTGAGATGCTATTATTACTATCACACTCCCCCTCTCAAAGAGAGAGAGAGAATAGTATCTATTAATTACTAACAATTACAATAACAATGTAAAAGAAAAGACTACTAAAAGAAAGTCCTAGAGAATAGACAACAAAACATACTTCCCTTTCCACATGTCAAATGAATGAGGGACCATTAAGCCAGAATATTTTTACACTGTCACACATGGTTTGTGTCCTGGGTTTTATTTTTTTTCTTTGTCATAACATAGGCTCACTGTGAAGACAGGCAGGGTATGAGTATCATATTAAGATATAAAACAATTTGGCATCACTTTATGTTAACAAGACTTTGTTTATACTATTTACATGCATGCAATAGACAAACATTTCAATTATAATTGCCACAAGTGAGACAATGTCATTTCATATTTTTAAAAGCACCTGGTACTAATGTTCTCATTAAGCAAAGGAAATATTTTACAACTTTCTCATTGATAAAAAACTTATTCAGAGAAGTGGAGCCAAGATGGTGAAGAGACATCTTTTTCTGAGTTCTCCCCATATCCCTCAAATAAACAGCAAATTTAACCTTTGGACTGATTTTGGAGTCACAGACCCCACAAATATTTGGAGTATAACAAATCTCCAGAAGATAATTTGAAAGATCTTCAGAAAAGGTCTGTTTCAATCGGGCACATCTTGTGCAGAGCAGGAAGAATCTACAACAGTGTTGGCTACTCTGCCCTGGCTGCAAGCCAGCCGATCAGCGGAGAAGTTATAAAACATCCAACACAAGTAAAAAAGGTAAACAATGAACCCTGAAACGCCAGAATTCCACAGGACCTGGCCCCCTGACCCACCAAGGGAAGTTAGTCAGCATTGACCCAGCACAGCCACTGTCGTCTGTAGAGGAGGTTTGCACAACTTCCCCTTTGCCCTAAAAGCTGACCTCAACTAAAAAAAAAAAAAAAAAGCAAAAAGAATTCTGACCATAGTTTTTTATGGAGAAAGAGAAGAACAGATTTCAAACCCAAAGGACACTAAAAGCAGACTGTCTCCGGATGAAGCCCCAAAGGATAATATGAATTGGTCCCTATCTCACAAGGCTCTCTTGGAAGATTTTTTTTTTTTTTCTTGACACAAAGTTTAATCCTCTATCCAATAAACTACATGTTCTCATAACACTAAAGAAAATCATTGCAAAAATATTAGATGAAAGATTGGCAGTAATATTAGATCAATAACACATTAATATAAACAAGATTTATATCATATGTATAATAATGATTCATTATAAGGAAGTTATTTAGCATGGGGCAATTATGTGGTATAATAGATAGAGCAACAAAACTGGCATGAGAAAGATCCAAATTCTTTTTTTTTTAAATTTTTTTAAAATTTTATTTGCAAAAGTGGCAGGATACAAAATAAATCCACATAAATCATCAGCATTTTTATATATTACCAATAAAGTTCAGCAGCAAGAGATACAAAAAGAAATTCCATTCAAAATAACTGTTGATAGTATAAAATATTTGGGAATTTATCTGCCAAGGGATAGTCAGGAACTATATGAACTAAATTACAAAACACTTTCCACACAAATCAAATCAGACCTAGTCAATTGGAAAAACTTAAAATGCTCATGGGTAGGACGAGCGAATATAATAAAAACGACAATACTACCCAAACTAATTTACTTATTTAGTGCCATACCAATCAAACTCCCAAGAAATTATCTTACAGATCTAGAAAAAATAGTAGCAAAGTTCATTTGGAAAAACAAAAGGTCTAGAATTTCAAGGGGATTAATGAAAAAAAAGGCTGAAGATGGTGGACTTGCTGTACCAGATCTAAAACTATATTATAAAGCAGCGGTCATCAAAACCATTTGGTACTGGCTAAGAAATAGAGTAGTCGATCAGTGGAATAGGATAGAATCAGAAGACAAACTAGGCAATAACTATAGCAATTTGGTTTTTGATAAACCCAAAGACCCCAGCTTTTGGGATAAGTATTCACTATTTGACAAAAACTGCTGGGAAAACTGGAAACTAGTGTGGAAGAAATTAGGGCTTGACCCACATCTAACACCACATACCAAGATAAGATCTAAATGGGTTCATGATCTGGATATAAAGAGTGATTTTGTAAACAAGTTAGAGGAACATAATATAGTTTACCTCTCAGACCTGTGGAGATGGAATAAATTTATGTCCAAAGAAGAACTGGAACTTTTAATTGAAAACCAGATAGATAACTTTGACTACATTAAATTAAAAAGTTTTTGTACAAACAAAATCAATGCAGACAAGATTAGGAGGGAAGCAAAATTTTATTTGCAAAACATATGTATGGGTAATTCTTCAACATTAACCCTTACAAAGCTTTCTGTTACAAGTTTTTCCTTCCTACTCCCCACACCTCCCCTAGATGGCAGGATATCCACTACATGTTAATTATGTTAAAATACTTGACAAATTGAATATATGTATACATATTTCCACACTTGTTGTGCAAGAAAAATCGTATCTACAAGAAAGAAATATCAGATAAAGGAAACACAATATAAGCAAACATCAATTGAGAGTATGAAAATGTTACGTTGTGGACCACATTTCACATCCCTCTCTCTGGGCGTATATGGCTTTCTTCACTGAACAACTGGAAGTGGTTTGAAACATTTCGTTGTGGAAGAGAGCCATGTCCATCAGAATTGATCGTCATATAGTATTGTTGTTGCCATGTATAATGATCTCCTGGTTCTGCTCATTTCACTCAGCATCAGTTCATGCAAGTCTCTCCAGGCGTCTCTGAAATCATCCTGCTGCTTGTTTCTTACAGAACAATAATATTCCATAACATTCATATACCATAATTTGTTCAGCCATTCTCCAATTGATGGGCATCTATTCAGTTTCCAGTTTCTAGCCACTACAAAAAAGGGCTTCCACAAACATTCTTGCACATGTGGGGCCCTTTCCTTCCTTTATGATTTCTTTGGGATATAAGCTCAATAGAAATACTGCTGGATCAAAGGGTATGCACAGTTTGATAACTTTTTGAGCATACCTCCAAATTGCTCTCCAGAATCCATTCAGTTTCCAGTATCTGGCCACTACAAAAAGGGCTGCCACA
>JAJPUD010003821.1:116736-191951 GCA_023553655.1 Myrmecobius fasciatus | reverse complement strand
TGTGGCAGCCCTTTTTGTAGTGGCCAGATACTGGAAACTGAATGGATGCCCATCAATTGAAGAATGGCTGAATGAACTATGGCATATGAATGTCATGGAATATTATTGTTCTGTAAGAAACAACCAGCAGGATGATTTCAGACAGCCCTGGAGAGACTTGCATGAACTGATGCTAAGTGAAATGAGCAGAACCAGGAGATCAATATACAGAGCAACAAGACTATATGATGACCAATTCTTATGGACGTGACTCTCTTCAACAATAAGATGATTCAAACCAGTTCTAGTTGTTCAGTGATAAAGAAAGCCATATGCACCCAGGGAGAGGCCTAGGGGATCTGAGGGTGGACCACAACATAGCATTTTCATGCTTTCTATTGATGTTTGCTTGCGTTTTGTTTTCCTTCTCAGGTTTTTTTTTTTTGTTTTTTTTTTTTCCCTTATAGATCTGATTTTTCTTCTACAGCAAGATAACTGTATAAATATGTATACACATTCGATTTGTCAAGTTATTTTAACATAATTAACATGTATTAGACTTCCTGCCATCTAGGGGAGGGAGTGGGGGAAAGGAGGGAAAAATTTGTAACAGAAAGCTTTGCAAGGGTCAATGATGAAAAATTACCCATGCATATATTTTGCAAATAAAAAGCTTTAATTTAAAAAAAAAAAGGAGAGAATTAGAAGAAAAATAGGGAAAGAAAAACAAAAACTTTGCAAGAAGATTTGGAAAAGGAAACAAAGAAATTATATTAAAAAAACTTCTCATAAAATAGATTTAGTGAAATGGAAAAAGCATAAAACACCTTATAAAACAGATCTGACAAAATGGAAAAAGAAAACAACTCCTTGAAAAACAGAATTTGTGAAATGTAAAAACAAAACCACACAGAATAAAACAACTCATTTAAAAATTCAATTAGCCAAATACAAAAGAAGCTAAAAAAGATAGCTGAAGAAAATTCTCAGGGAAGAAGATGGACATTCAATGATAAAGGTGAATTTCATTTATTGCTGATAAAAAGACCAGAGCTGAATAAAAAATTTGATCTCCAAATGCAGAACATAAGAGAAGCATAAAAAGATAAAAAGCAAAGAACTCTTGAGAACTATATCTGTTATGAGTACACTTAAGATAGTGCAGGTATAATTTGATTTTATTGTGATAATATAAAAAAGAAATTAAAGGTGGAAAGAGGATAGTAATGGAAAAAGAGGAAAACGGAGGAAAAATGAGGGAAATTACATCTCATAAAGAGGGAAAGAAGGGAGGGAGATAAACATTATGGGAATCTTACTCTCATCAGATTTGGCTCAAAAAGAGAATGTTAGACATATTTGGTTTCACAGAGAAACTTGGCTCACCTTATAGGGAAGTGGGAGAGGAAAGGGTAAAGGAAAAGGGGAGGCTAATAGAAGGAAAAACAGAAGTAGCAGGGGAAAGATATAAGAAAGGGAGAGGGGCTGAAAAGGGAGAAGGCTATTTGAGGGAGGTGGTGCTCAGAAGCAACATACCAAGGAGGAAAGGAAAGAGAAAAGCATAACTTGGGGGTAATTAAGATGGTGGGAAATTCAGAATTAGTCATTTTAACTGTGAATGTTAATGGGATGAACTCTCCCATAAAAGGGAAGCAGATAGCAGCCTGGATTAAATGCCAGAATCCTACAATATGTTGTTTACAAGGAACACATTTAAAGAAGAGTGATACATTTAGAATAAAGGTAACAGGCTGGAGCAGAATCTATTATGCTTCAGGTGAAGTAAAAAACAAAACAAAACAGGGGTAGTGATCCTAATCTCAGATCAAGCAAAAGCAAAAATAGATCTAATTAAAAGAGATAAGGAAGGAAATTATATCTTGCTAAAGGGTACCATCAATAATGAAAAAGAACAAATTAAACCCCCTCAATCAAATACCAAACTTGAAATTCTAAAAATAATAGGACGGATTAATAAAATTGAAAGTAATAAAACTATTGAATTAATAAATAAAACTAAGAGTTGGTTTTAGGAAAAAAAAAACACGACAAAATAAACCTTTAGTTAATTTAATTAGAAAAAGGAAAGAAGAAAATCTCAAAAACAAAAAGGGAGAACTTTCCACCAATGAAGAGGAAATTAGAGCAATAATTAGAAGTTATTTTGATAATTAAATGGAGGATTATCTACAAAAATACAGATTGCCTAGATTAACAGAAGAAGAAATAAGTTATTTAAATAGTCCCATTTTAGAAAAAGAAATAGAACAAGCTATTAATCAACTCTCTAGAAAAAAAATTTCCAGGGCCAGATGGATTTGCATGTGAATTCTACCAAACATTTAAAGAACAATTAATTCCAATACTATATAAACTATTTGAAAAAATAGGGAAAGGAGTCCTACCAAATTTCTTTTATGACACAGATATGGTACCTACACTAGGTAGGATGAAAACAGAAAAAGAAAATTATAGAACAATTTCCCTAATGAATATTGATGCAAAAATCTTAAATAAAATATCAGCAAAGAGATTACAGAAAGTCATCCCCAGGATAATATATTATAACCAAGTAGGATTTATACCAGGAATGCACAGCTGGTTCAATATTAGGGAAACTATTAGCATAATTGACTATATCAATAACTAAACTAAAAAAAATCATGATTATCTCAATAAATGGAAAAAAATTTGATAAAATCCAAAACTCTTTGTTATTAAAAAACATCAGAGAGAATAGGAATAAATGGAGTTTTCTTTAAAATGATCAGTAGCATTAATCTAAAACTACCAGCAAGCATCATATATAATGGGGACAAACTAGAATAATTCCCAATAAGCTCAGGGGTGAAACAAGGTTGCCTACTATCACATTATTCAATATTGTATTAGAAATGTGGGCAAGGAGAAGAAAAATAGATTAAATGAATCAAAGTAATGAAGACACCAAATTATCACTCTTTGCAAACAATATGTTGGTATACTTAGAGAACCTTAGAGAATCAACTAAAAAACTATTAGAAACAATCCACAACTTTAGAAAAGTTGCAGGATACAAAATAAATCCACATAAATCATCAGCATTTTTATATATTACCAACAAAGTCCAGCAGCAAGAGATACAGAGAGAAATTCCATTTAAAATAACTGCCGATAATATAAAATTTGGGAATCTATTTGTCAAGGCAAAGTCAGGAATTATATGAACACAACTACAAAACAGTTTCCACACAAATAGTCAGATCTAATCAACTGGAAAAATATCAAGTGCTCTTGGGTAGGCCAAATGAATATAACAAAAATGACAGAATTACCTAAATTAATCAGTGGCACATCAATCAAATTCCTAATTAATTATTTTACAGATATAGAAAAAAATAATAACAAAGATCATCTGGAAGAATAAAAGATAAAGAATTCCAAGGGAATTAATGTGAAAAAGAAATGCCAGTAAAGATGGCCTACCTGTACCTGACCTAAAACTATCTTATAAAGAAGCAGTCATCAAAAGCATTTGGCACTGGCTAAGAAATAAAGTAGTTGATCAGTGGAATAGGATAAGATCACAGGACAAAATAATCAATGACTACAGTAATCTAGTGTTTGACAAACCCAAAGACCCCAGCTTTTGGGATAAGAATTCGCTGTTTGACAAAAATTGCTGGGAAAATTGGAAAATAGTATAGCAGAAACTAGGCATTGACCTACACCTAAAACACCATATACCAAGATAAAGTTGAAATGGTTCATAATTTAGACATAAAGAGTGATATTATAAGCAAATTAGAAGAACATAGGATAGTTTACCTCTCAGATCTGTGGAGAAGGAAAGAATTTGTGACCAAAGAAGAACTGGAGATCATTAGTGATCACAAAATAGATAATTTTGATTATATTAAGTTAAAAAGGTTTTGTACAAACAAAATCAATATAGAAAAGATTAGAAGGGAAGCAATAAATTGGGAAAACATTTTTCTATTTAAAGGTTCTGATAAAGGCCTCATTTCTAAAATATATAGAGAACTGACTCAAATTTATAAGAATTCAAGCCATTCTTCAATTGATAAATGGTCAAAAGATATGAGCAGACAATTTTCAGATGAAGAAATTGAAACTATTTCTAGTCATATGAAAAGGTGCTCCAAATCACTATTGATCAGAGAAATGCAAATTAAGACAACTCTAAGGTACCACTGCACACCTCTTAGATTGGCTAAGATGACAGGAAAAGATAATAATGAATATTGCAGGGAATGTGGGAAAACTGGGGCACTAATACATTGTTGGTGGAGTTGTGAATGGATCCAGCCATTCAGGGTGAATAAGAACGGTTCCACAGAACTAAAGAAGGACTCCTTCAAAAAAGGACAAGGTAAAGCCATCAAAATATAAGCCTGTAAATTTGACTCTGATTCTGGTAAAACTCTAGATCATGTGGCCAAAGGGATGATAATGTGTAGAACTAGAAATGGAAGTGGTGATCACATAGAGTAGCATAACTTCAAGAAAACATAATGCCAAATTAATTTCATTTTTTTTTCTTGACCTTAATTTTTTTTTTTTTTAAATACAGGGAGCAATTAGATGACTCAATCATCTGAGTCCTCTTCAAGAAAAATGATTCTCTACCTCTATATATCATCCTTCAGCTTTATCTTGACCTTAATTTTTTTTCAAACTTCATTTCTTTTTTTGAAAGATTATTAGAGACCAACAGATTAAGGGATCGACACAAATATAGTTTAGCTAGATTTGAACAAAGTATTTGAAAGTCTCTAATATTTCTGAGGGAAAGATAAAGAAATGTGTGCTAGATTAACAGTACAATTAGAGTAATCTGGAAGTAATTGAAGGGCTGGACTCAAAAAGAAGTTATTAATATGTCAGTGTCTAAATAGAGAGAAGTTTCTAGCTGTCTGTACCCAGACTCTGTGGTCGGTATAATGCTGTTCAATATTTATCATCAGGAAATTAATCAATGATATAATGGCATGCTTATCAAATATATAAAAAAAACAAAGCTTCAGGAATATGTTAATATGCTGAATGAGAAAAATTAAAGAAAAAATCTAACAAGCTAGAATGTTGGACCAAAACCAATAAGATGATATTTAATTGGCATAAACATAAAACATTATGAACATTCAAAAAAAATGAACTTCTTAAGTACAAAATGGGGAAGACATGGATAGATAGCAGTTCTAATTCAATGAGTCAATAGTTTGTTATGACACCACAAAAGTTACTGCTCTTTTAGGCTGCAATACATGATGTTCAGGAAGAAAGTAACACAATTACTCTACCCTATCTTAGTGATACCATGTCTTCTGTTTTGTTCTGATATCCATATTTTAATGAAGATTGATGAATTGGTATCAGAAGATAAGAGTAGTAAGAATAGCATGAAGTGACACAAAACATTTTATGTGAGGATCAGCTGAAAATACTTGGGATGTTTGGTTTGAAGAGGAAACTTAAAGGAAAATATAAGAAACTTCTTCAAGTATCTGAACAGTCACCATATAGAAGTGGATTTATACTTATACCCAAAGGGTAGAACTAAGAACAATGAGTGAAAGGAACAAAGAAGCATATTTGGGTGTGATGAAAAGAAAAACTCCTAACATTAAAGCTCTCCAAAAATAGGAAAGACTCATGAAACAATGTATTCTCCCTCACTGGAGATCTTCCAAGCAAAGACTGAGTAAGAATACTTAGTGGTGATGTTTTGGAGGCAATGTTTGATCAGGTTTAGTTTAGATCAAGTTTTATCACTTAAGGCTATCTGTAGTTCAATAACAGATATGGGTTTACCAAGGCATTTCTCATAAAATTATGCAAATGATGATGAAGAATTAAACTGAAATCAGTTATCTCTTCAAAAACTAGTGATCTCCAGAGAGATTCCTGGTTGATTCCTGAATCACTATTTGTATTCAACGGCCTAGCGTTGCTCCAGGATCTATCTACCTTGCTGTTATCTTGAGTTATGAGAGGGAAGATTAACATATATACCAATATCAAGAGGGTTTCCAATGCATTTGGGGGTATTAAAGGTCTCAGAACGAGATCTTGTTTGGCCCAGCTAATGTTGCTCTAGGATTCCTAGAGAAAAAAAAAAAAAAAAAAGCTAAAGACTCAATGCTCTGGAATGATTATTCCAATAGAAGTCAATGAAAGATAAAAGTATTTACAAAGACTTAGGTCCAAAAAAATGAAGTTAATTACTATATGAACTTCATTAAGCAATTGCAAAAATAAGCATTTATTATGTATTTATCAGGTGCTAGAAAAGTATACAAACACACATACAAAGTAACTTCAAAGGAAGGCATTGGCAAACTGGGAGCGGGAAGTGAGGTTTGTATCTAAGTTAAGTTTTGAAGGAAACCAGTGACTTTCTGAGTTTGAAGTGAAGTGTGTGTGCATTCCTGACATGAGCAACAGCTAGTACAAATATAAAAAATAAAAGATGTAAAGTTATATATGAAGGAGGGTAGTTTGACTAGACTAATAGTATATGAAAGTAGCATATGTATACCAAGGGTGGATAGGTAGACTAGTTGTGAAAAAACTTTTTCAAGGCTGTGAAAGGCTTTAAAACATGAATGGAGCTTGGATATAACCTTAAAGGAAACAAAATCATTGGAGTTTACTGAGCAGGGGAGTAGTATGGTCAAACTTGTGGAAAATCAGCTGGGCAGCTGTAAGAATAAATGGAGACAGAAAAAAATTAGGACAGAGAATCCAACCAGGAGACTACTATAATTAATGTTCAGGAAAGAGGTAATAAGGACTTGAACTAGGATACTGACCATGTGAGTGAATAATAGTATTCACAATGCCTGTCAAACTTCGTAAAGGATATGAAAAATATAGTGGAGGCAGATTTAATACTACTCCATAACCAACTGCATGCATATGTACGAAGAGGGAGAGTGAGGTATCAAGAATTTTTTTGAGTTTGTTGAACCTGAGTAACTGAGAAGACAGTGGTATCCTCAAAAGAAACAGGAAAATTCAGAAAAAGAGGTAGATTTTAGAGAAAGTTATATTTTGGACACGTTAAAAATGCTTTTGTAAAATACACAGATGCTTTTGTAAAATACACAGAACAATGAAAACTGCTTTGAAACAGTCACCAATATTTAATATGTGTTGTCAAGAGAAAAGATGGAAATTTTTTCATTTTTTTTTTCAAAACTCTAATGGCTTCAACATTTGATATATATATTACAACATTAAACATTATCACTCTTTTTTTCCCCTAAAAAAAAAAGCACACCAACTCAGTACTAGATTAGCTCTTGCTGTCTCCCTTTGCCCACTCCTCTGACCCTGGGCCATTCAGAAGCTAGTCACTTTTCTTACTTGTATTCTCAGCAGTTACCTTAACACTAGACATATAGTAAGCACTAAATAAGTGTTTTTCCATTCATTCATAAATATACAATTATTCCCAGATTGCAACAATTTATCTTTTAAAGGGATGTTATTCTCATAAAATAAAGGAGATTAAAAATAAAATGAGATTTTTCAAAACAACGTATCATGACTTCTGTACCAATGTATAAGGCTTGTAATTCACTCCCACAAACTTTTTAAAACAAATGTTTCTTTTACCCCACATATGAAAATAGGACAACTCCAAATTATACTATAATGTTAACTATGTTAGGTGAGTAAATATTAAGTGATAATAATAACTGATAATTTAAAGTATTTTGAAATTTGCAAAGTGCTTTACAGATTACTATCTGACTTAAATCTTTTTATTAATTCTGAGAGTTAGATAGTATAAGCATTATCACCTTCATTTTGTAGATAAGTAAACTAAGGATTCAAAGAAGTCGAGTAACTTGATCAACAAGGCAGGATTTAAACTGATACCAAGGCCAGCATCCTGTTCACTACACTATGCTGTGTATGATATGAATGGATAAATAGTGGCTAGATATGCTATAAAATCCAATCACTCTAATGAAAATGATAAGCAAAGTAATACACACTTCTCTTTCTAAAAGCAAACATCAGCCTAAAAGACCAGCTTCAATCATACCTACTTTGTCACGCCATACTTTTCATAGTCCAAGAAACCCCCCACTAGAATGAGAAGGTAATTTGGCATGGTTCTAAGGACAATTTAGAGAAATAATTTCTCTAAAGGAAGGAAATTTGGTGGAAGACAGAACTGGTTAAGGCATAATGATAGATCTAAAATGGAATGAAGAGATGAATGGTGATGAGAATGGGTTATAAAAAAAATTCAATTGCAATGGATATAGAACTAGCCCTGAAGTTAGGAGGACCTGGGTTCAAATCTGGTCTCAGACATGTAATCCTTCCTAGCTGTATGACCCTGGGCAAGTCACTTAATCCCAATTGCCTCAGCAAAAAAATATTCAATAAAACTATTTATAGGTTAGTGTTTTCATTATTCTCTATGCAATTTTGCTTCAATTGTATTCTGTGGTAACTTGTTTGCAGAACCACTCAAAAATTTTTAAAGAAAATATCCATTAGCATCACCATATCATTGTGAATATCTTCAAGAGAGAAAATAAGAAGAGAATGATATGTCTTTCAGTCAAATGAGAAGTGGAAAAGAATGGTATGATTTCTTCAACCATCACAGCATAAAACTTAAAAGTCTAGGGAATAAATCTATAGATAGGTGTTATAATGTTCGTTTTCTTTCTTAATGCTCAATGAAGAGTTTAAGATATTGATAACATAATCTACCAATTAATTAGATATTTTCTAGGAGCCTTAATGAGATTTTGAGAAAATATATTCAAACTATGAGTAGAAGAGTGGTATGATGAAAAAGATTTTCATTATATAAGTCATTACCTATACATGAAGCTCCCAAAGTCTTAATGTGGTTTTAAGTTAGAGCTTAGACTTTTTTTTTTTTTTTTAAGGATGGGTGACCTTGCCTAAACCAATTAAAATTAGATTATTTACTTTCACAATTATTTATTTTTTGAAAACTATATTGTATTTGATGCAATGAGAATTCCCCTTTACTAAATAAGAAATTCAAATTCAACATTTTGATTATCTTCCCAAAATTAAGCTAAGTGTATTTTTATCTCAGTATATTACACTATCAAATACCTAACAGATGGAGGGCACAGGCAAAGGGAAAGTCCTAAAAGAAGGCCTGTTTCAATGAATTCAGTAACCAAATGAAAAACATATTCAAAGGAAAATCAAAGAGTCAGACTAAAAGATTGCTCAGGTCCTTTCCAGGTCTTTGTATATTCAAAGTTAAAATACATTACACACACACACACGTATACACATACAATTTTTCATGACTACATTTATATCCTGTACAATAGAATATCCACTAAGAAAAGCAGTCTTGGGAGAAATGGCCTACTCAAACTTCAATGTAATAAAACCGCAAAGATCATCATATGGGGCCTCAAAGATAAAGTTAAAGATAGAAAGAGAAATTCCCATTTAAAATAAAATAGACATATAAAATACTTGGGACTGTATAACTACAACTCCAAAACACTTTTTTATACAAATAAAGACAAATAACTAGAAAAATATTCATGGGCCATGGGCAGGATGAGTCAATACAATAAAAAGTCCATTACTATCAAAATTAAATTACCCCAAACATACTTTATTGAGACAATTAAAAAAAATCAACTGGAGGAACAGATCAAGGAAATAATGAAAAAGAAATAGAAAGGAAAGGAAACTGTGAATTACCAGATCTCAGAGTATACAAGAAAGCAGTAAAAATTCAAACAATGTGGTACTGAGTAAAAACAGAGAAGTCATTTAATGGAATGTATACAGAGAAGCAAATAAATACAGTATCCCAGTAGTTGATAAATTCAAAGATTCTAGTAACTGGAGTTAAGAACTCATGATTTGACAAAAATTGGTAAGGAATCTAGAACACAGTCTTGCAGAAAACTGCAAATGGGTACATGATTTGCACTTAAAAGATAAAATCACAAATAAATTAGAAGAACAAGGAAGAGATTACCTATAAGATCCCTGAATAGTAAAAAGAGTTTGTGACCTGACAAGGAATAGAGATAGAGATGTTCACAAAAGTAAAATGGATAATTGTAATTATAAAGAATTAAAAAAATTTAATCAACCAATGTAACTAAAAGAGAAAGTGAATGGAAAAAAAATTATTTGTACCAAGTTTCTTTCATAAAGGTTTCATTTTTGAGATTATAGAGAAAGGATTTAAATTGATTAAGAATAAGATCTTCTCCAGGGAGCTAGATGGCATAGTGGATAGAGCACCAGCCCTAAAGTCAGGAGGACCTGAGTTCAAATTTGACCTCAGACATTTATACTGTCTTCCCCATGTGACCCTAGGCAAGTCACTTAACCCCAATTGCCTCAACAAAAAAGAAAAAAAAAAAAAAAGATCTCAATTGATAAACAGTTGAAAGACATGAACAGGTAATTTTCAGAGGAAAAAAACCCCCACTATTTTATACTCTTAAGCCATTATTCTGGTACCCTAAATTACCAATAATTAGAAAAATGCAAAAGTTTCACTTCATACCTATTGAATTCAAATCTGGCCTCAGACACTTACTATGTGACCCTGGGCAAATCACTTAACCCCTGTCTGCCCCGATTTCCTCATCCACAAAACTAGATAAAGAAATGACAATGATCTCCAGTATCTTCGCCAAGAAAACCCTAAATGGGGGTCACAAAGAGTCAACATTCTTTGACTGAACAATAATCCTTACCCATCAGATTAGCTAAGGCAACAGAAAAGGAAAATGACAAAAGCTGTAGGAAAACTTTAATGTACTACCATGAAACTGTGAACTTGGTACAGCCATTCTGGAAAGCAATTTAGTACTATGTCCAAAAAGCTATTAAATTTTACAAATATCATTCTGACCTAGCAATACTGCTACTAGATCAATATACCCAAAATTAATCAGAGGAAAGGATCCAGATGTGCAAAAATAATTATAGCAACTCTTTATTTGTATAGGCAAAAAAAAAAAAATTGGAAACTGAAGGGATGCCCATCAATTGGGGAATGGCTGAATAAATTATGGTCTATGAAGATAATGGAACACTATTATGCTTTAAGACATAACAATGGGAATGCTTTTAGAGAAAACTGGGAAGATTTGGTGAACTAATGGTGAGAAAAATTAGCAAAGAAAGAACAATTTATATTATAAAAACGGTATTGTAAAAACAAACAAATATAAAGACTTAAGAAGGCTCACCTACATAATGACCAACTAAGATTCCAGAAAACTCAGAAAAGAAAGATTCTGGCTAATTAAAAATAATTTAATTTACAAATAAATTTGGAACAGCAGAAGAAAAAGATGATATTCTGAAAAGAAGTATCTTAGAATATTTACTCTTTTAAAGTATTTTAGTTTTTAGATATGAAACATTTCAAAATATTTATGTTTTTATAAGAGCAAATTTGAAACATACCAGCATTATATCCTGATTCTTGAGCCAGCTAGGAAGATCAGTTGATTGGCTCATTGCCTGGAACAAGGTTGCCCTGAGAGCACAGTAATTATCACCTCGGACTCTCCTTATAGAGGTAAATTTCTGAGAAACTTCTTCATAGCCCTGTATGAAATTGTCAAAGAAACCAACACAGCTATTACTAAATTCAGGTGGCTTAGAAAGTTTTATTCATGTAGGAAAAATTCACCCCAGATCTCAAAATTTTAAAGATATTCTTTAAATAAACAAAAAAGAGGGGGGAAAGATGGAGGGAAACTTTGGTGTGAACTCCCTACAGAGAATTCAAATGCTTTTATCAAAAAACTAAAAGTAATCTTTTTTCCAGTTCAGCAAACATTTTAAAGCATTTTTCATATGAAACTTACAGTGTAAAAAAGGGGCAAGAAACAATGACAATTACAATATGTAATATTAAGATATCCATTAAGAAGTTTCCAAAACAAAAAGCTATGTATGTCAGGGCAGAGGAGGAAGGTTGTTTGTTTACCAGCTCTAGGTGAGGGGAGAAAGGGAAGGTTTCATGATAAAATGATATTTAAATCGGAGTGAATGGACAAGCAGCTTGTTACCATGAAAGGAAAACTGAGTTTCTTGCTGGGTAACGTGGTTTTCAATATATGATCAAAGGAAGTAACCAAATTCACCTATATAAATCAGCTATTTCTAAGAATTAAATTCAAGGATTAATTTGTTTCTTGAGTTCTCATAATAAAGAAAACTGGGGAGCAGGGTAAAAAATGTCTTCAACCATGGTTTGCAAAAAACAAAGGATCTGTATCGAAATGAACATTTCAGCTATCCGGCAGCCTGATGAAAAAGAAATGGCATCTAGCTAGGAGTCAGGAGACCTAAATTCTAGTACTGGATTGACTATTAAAAATCTGGGTGACTTCGGGCAAATAACCTCTCTGAACTTCATTATACTCCTCTGTGAAATAAAGGGGGAAGACCAGATGTTTGCTGTATAGTTCCTCAGGCTCTAACATTCTCTGGCCTCTCCAGAGTTAAAGGATATGGCATCAAACCAGAACTCAGCAAAGCTGTTTGTTTCTCCAGGGGGCTAAAATAATATTCACCAGATATCTATTTTTTGATTATCTAATTTCATGCAGTTAGAACTCAGAAAATCTTTTTAAATGGCCATTTTATATGTCTATCAAGTTGCCTTTCTCAAATATCAGTTTCTCAATTGCATCTCTGGCTGATCACAGTCTGCACAAGACTGTTCTTTAGCAAGTCTCTATGGTGCAGATATTTATGCAATTGATTAAACTTAGTCATGTGTTTTAAGTATGCAGGTGTGCCGTAAGAAAAAAAAAATTCTCCATCTGCTCTGAAAATTTAAGAGTTAGATTTGTATTCTTGCCCAGAGGGAAAAACCAACTCACTTCAGCTGAATGTGGGCAGCAGAGGCGCCTCAGATATAGCCAAAATTTTCCCTCATAAAAAAGAGCTTTGAATCTTCTTAAGCACAAAGCACATACATGTATTTTTGGATAAATTCCCAGAGTTCTAGTATGGAAGAAACTATTTTAGTCAGAAAAAAATATTAGAGCAGATGTTTGCAACTGGTTGTCTTATCTGGAAGGAACCTTCAAATGGCCCATGCAGGATGTTCCATTTTTAAAAGAATCCTGCTGAGTTAGATTCAAAATACATTCTGCCTCTGAATCTAGCAGGTGAATGGACTCTTCTGTCAGAAAGAGTCATTTAAGACTCCACTTGAATGATCAAAGAAAACTACCAAGCAGGACTAATTTTGTTTTCATGTAAGGGATGCTGAACTGCATCATTTAACAGCAAGTAACAAGGGAAAAGGTGTACCAAGAGTTTCTCGAGACAAATAGTAATTTGTGGCTAGCAATAAATGGCTTTTCTCTAATGATAAGTGGGATATGGAGCAGTCCCACAATATGGCACCCAATCAGACAATAAGCACTTTTGAGGTAAAGGACTATGTTCTATATTATTTTTGTATGCGCCACAGGACTGGTGCTGGGCACACAGAAAATATCTAGTCAATACTTATTCAACTGAAACTGAAGCCATTAAAACAATCCCAGGAAACAAAGATTATCTGCTCACTCATACCCTACAATTCAGAGTAACAATCTAAGAAATAGCCCATGTGGTTGGCAGTCATAAAAGATATACTTTTGGCTTTTCTTTGAGAGGTAACTAACCCCCAAAGGAAGATGGGAGGATCTAAGCCTCCCTAATCCTTGTTCTTAGTTATTCTACGAAAGAACCTGAGGGATCTAATTCAGCCCATGCTCCACATTCCAGATCCTTGGGGAGAAAAGTAAGTGCTTTATTCCAGCGATTCCCTGGATTTCTAGGACTAATATGTAAGGAGTCCTCTCAAAATTCCATAACCTTCTTAAGATCCAGTAATATAAATCAAGGGCCAGCCAAATCCTTTAATATTTAATATTTAATAATAGAAGGGTGTCCTTTTCTTGCTAGGTCCTAAACCACGGAGAAAAGCAGTGTCTTCAAATTGGTTTAATCTAAACCGAACTTAAAATGGAAAGTTTCAATAAAATAACAATTAATTTATAAACTAGAAGCAGCAGGATGATTTACCAAACATATATTGAGAATCCAACTACAGACAAGTTCCTCATATATACTTGGGCTCTTTGTTTCCTCACCCATAAAATTAAGACAATAATATCCTCAGAAACAACCTAATAACTATTACCTTAAATTATTTCTGAAAATAAGAGTTGCATGATTATCAAAGAAAGCAGACACTAAAGCACACCCAGAATACATGCATGAACATGTGCTTAGTTTTTAATCACACCTTTTTCATCCGTTTTGCCATTTGGGTATTTCCTCTCCACTCTTTTTTGCAATAGTCCATGATGTCCATTTCAGGGGCCACACTTAACTTCGGCTCTGTTAAGGAACAAATACAAAACAAAAATAATCAAGGAAATATAAAATAAAATAGCAATCTCTTAAGAAAGGCAACGATCTACTCTTTCAATAAAATGGGGATGTTCTTATCCCAGGAAATACTTCCCTGCTTTACAGTCTCATTTTGTATACATGGTCCACAAAAGCAAAGTAATGTTTCATACTGCAACAAGGACATTTATATGTCTCATTATAGCAGGTTGTTTGTAGCATATCAAAAGCTATAGTGATGCCACAGACCTAAGGAGGCAAAATAAGGCTACCAATTCCTCAGATCCTTTCCCAAGCCACAGAGCTGGTCAAAACATCCACAAGTAAGCTGTTTTCCTTCTACCTTCTTCATATAGTTCTTGTCACCACCTACTACTATTGCTTCTAGAACTGGTGACAGTTCCCAGAAGCTGTACTTGCACAGCATACTAACACTCTCTGTGTACCTAATGCCAGTGAGTAGGAAGTGATTCACTTCATTGTATCCACTGGAAGGCTCATCCAGAGATCACTGAAAAAGTCGTGGTTTGAAATATCATGGTTGAGAGAACAAGCTTGGATCCATGTTTTAGAGATTAAGACTGGACTCATTATTTAAATAAAATCATCAAACAATGAGTGGTAATATTGCATCATACATCTCATGCACAAAAGACTTCTTTCTTGGAAATTCCTCAATTGTTTTTTTAAAAGCATGTACAAATTAAGCATACATAGCCAGTGTCACTCAAAGCCTTTGAAATGAGATGTTTGAAACACATTTGAAACAATGTACTTTTTTCTTCTGCTACTAAGAGAGCAAATAAAATACATAATTGAGACAAAGTTGCCTTAAATTGATGATAAATGATGTGAATTTAAGGAATTTAGAAAATCTGTTTAGAATCCAAATTAAAATTTCTCTTCTTTTCTTTTCTTTTTTTTTTTAAAGACAAAAGGTAGGTTAATTTAGGAGAAGAGGAGTAAGAAAAAATGAAGAGATAAAATAGGCACAAGTAATGGCAAATAAAGAAATGCATTTGGGAAAGCAATAGGGTTACCAAGGAAAGGAGTTTGGAAGAATCCATTAAAAGAATATGCCATGAGGCCTGGGCATGCCATTGACTGGCAGGTTACATCCATAGGAATTTAGCAGACTAACCCAAATTAAAATTTCTTAGGGAAGCACTGTATTCCCTGATACCTTTCAAATGCTCAAACTAATTCAAATGTCACAATAAAAAAAGCAAATGAAAAATGTGACATTTATGACTATATAGAAGCTAGAAGATAGCACAGTGAATAAAGTGCTTGATCTGAATTCAGGAAGAATGGAGTTCAAATATAACCTCAGACAATTACAAGTTTTGTGACCCAAAGGCAAATCATTTAACCACTCTCAACCTCAATTTCCTTATCTGTAAAATGGAGAAAAGAATAGACCTAACACCCTAAACTGTTGTGGGGGCAAAATGAGATAATATTTGAAGTACTGTGAAAATCTTAAAGCATTATGAAAATGTTAGCTATTGTTGTTGTAGTTGTTGTTCAGTCAGTTAAGAAACATTTATTAAGCACCTATTACATGCCAGGCACGTGCTAAGTGTTAGGAATACAAAGAAAAAGAAATTCCTGTTCATACGCAGCTTAAATATAATGAAATTTTATACATATAAATGTATAAGTATTTTGTGAAACTAGCTGTGAATTTTATTATAATCTGTCCTGTAAATATGAAGTACTACACAACAACAAAACCTCAAACGTACCTGATAACCCTCTTTCCCGTACCAGTAGTTCTTTCTCTTTTTCTATTTCATCTTCAGCACGATACATGTCCTCCTCCCTGAAAAAACATATAAGGCATTTGAAATACTTTTTTCTTTTTATGCTTATGTGTGTATGCACATGCGTACACACAGATATATTCACTTTAAAAAAATTAAAATTTTTCTAGTTCCTATATTTTATCTTAAGTGATATTACTGAAGCACCTAAGTAGTAGAGCAGGAAATGTCCTTGGCAATTCTTAAACTCTAATGATATCTTATAATATCTGTTGATACCTTTCCCAATATTCAATAAACAATAATAGTAAGCTCCTTGAGGGCAGTAATTTTCAGTCATGTTTGATTTTGTGATCTCTTTTGGGGTTTTCTTGGCATAGATACTGAAGTGGTTTGCCTATTTCTTCTCCAGTTCATTTTACAGATGAGGAAACTGAGATTAAAAGGACTAAATGACTTACCAGCATCTTACAGCTACTAAGTGTCTGAAGCCAGATTTGAAAGCAAGCAAATGAATCTTTCTGACTCTAGGCCTAGTACTTTGTCCACTGTACCACCTAGCTATCCATAAGGGTAGTAATTGCATATTATTAAAATTTTATCTTTCACACTGCCCAAATTTCTTTACACAGAGAATATTTTTTAAATGTCCAGGCACTGAGAATACTAAAGCAAAAATATAACAGTCCCTGTCCTAATGTTTATATTCTGCTGAACAAAAGCAACATTTCATAGAAATAGATTCAAAATATATACACAAAACCAGTGGTTTTTAGTGGAGTAGGCAAGAAGGGAATACCATCAATTAGGGGGAGAGGATCAGAAAAGATCTACTATACTACAGGAGGTAGCATTTGAACTGAATCTTGAGGGAACTAGGGACTGTGGAAAACAGAAGTGGAGGGAAAAAACATTTCAGATAAGGCATATAGCCCAATACAAAGGCACAGAGGAGATAAAATTATTATTCAGAAAGTAGAAAATAGGCCCATTTAGTTAAATTACAGGGTATGTGAACACAAGCTCTATGAAAGTTTTTAAATACCGAACAGAGGAAACTTTGTATTTTAGAATAGAGAACACAGGGGGAACTTCTGAAACTTCTTGAGCAAGGCAAATAAATAAATAAATAAATATTTTCTTTATGCACATTCATTTAGCAGTTGTTTTGGAGGAGAAAGTGAAGAAAGAGATAAGTTAAGAGATATGGATATTAATTAGAAGGCCATAGAAACAATACAGGGAACGAGGGCAGAGGATCTATACAATCTGTTGTCACAGGAACAGGGAGTGGATAGAAGAGATGGTTATGGTACATGAAGAAGTGTTAAAGAGGTAAGGATGACTTCAAAGTTGTGGACCTGAGTGAGTGATTAGGACAATAGTAGTCTAAATAATAATAGAAAAAAGGAATAGATTAAGGAGGTTGGGAAAAGGGGACTAAAGAATAGATGAATTACATTTTGGACATGTTGAATTTGTAAAGTTTATGGGACATCATAATGGAAATGCCTAGCAAGTAGCTGGTGATATAGGACTGAAGCTGAGAAGACAGATGCATGGCTCCAGAAAGAAGAAATAGAAACAATGGGTAAAAGTTACAAAGAGAGTTTTAGACTCAATGTAAGGAAAAAATTGAAAACAGTAGCTTCCCCTCATTGGAATGACTATTTGATCGCTACATTATATAGGAGATTCTTGTTCTGATATAAGTAGATCTGAAAGCTTCTAAGGTCCCTTCCAATTCTGAGATCCTCTGACATTAAACAAATGCAGACAAAGTCTTACTGACCAAGAAAGTACATTTAGAGATAAAAATACTAGGAAAGGGAATTAGAAAGAAATGGTTCTCCTGATACATGTTGTATTTTGATCTTTCTTTTACAATGATCTTTTTGAACTCCCGTTTTTGCATGCCTGATTTTATTAGTCAAATACTTTGATAGGTTACCATGACTATATATCCATTAATCAAATGTTTCATCCAGTGAATGAATGTGACTAGGGTCTCCCAAAGGCCTTGACAGTACATTGTGGTAAGTCTTCCTAATCTATTAATTCTTTGAGTCAGACTCAGTATGCCTGTCAGAAGATTAGCCTTGCTAAGTCAGGAAAAGCTCATTATCAGATTGACTGCAGATTTTTGTCCAGTAACTCATAAAGAATCCTTATAGAGTGGTAAGTGATTTACATTAAAGAAGAGAATGCCACACAGGTAAAATGATGGACCTCTGAAGTATAGTTATGTTTAGATCTCATCCAACTAACAAAGAAACTAGCATACAGTCATGAGCATATTAGATGCTCAATTAAATGTTAGTTACATTACAATTAATGAATCTGTTATTAGTCTAAGTTGTCGCATTCAATGGAGCAGAACAGGAAAGGGACCTTTTGCCACCCCACCCTTTCTTAACTTGTCTCTAAGTAAAAGTCACTTTTTTACTTTCATAACTTATTAAGAGATATTAAAGAAAACCACTTATGTTGGGAAAGAGGCAAGGGGAAGAAGGGTACTTTCCAAGAACAATGGCTCTGGTAAGATTTTAAGTATAAGGTATAATGGTGCCTCCTGAGTCCATGCCAAAGTCAAAGCAAACAGAAACTAGATAGTCATAGGGGGACTGGTGCATCAAAACTTAAAATAAAAAGTGACCTATGTGTCAGCCCCTCCCTTACAAGCAATTCTCAGAAGACAAAACAAAACAATTCTTATTATTAAAAATAGCCCTTTACTATGTTTCATAAATGTATAGAATACCACTGCAGAATCATCTTTCTTTCATAATGATTAGAGATTACACTCCAAGATAATTCTATAGTTAGTCTGGTAATGTGTTCTTTAAAATTAGGAGCTAGCCAAAGTTCATTTCTTAGGATCACTAGGTTGAGTGACTAAATGTAAATAAGATCCCACCACTACACATTCACTCACATCTCTATGAAAACCTATTAAAAAGGAGTAAAGATAAACTACATGGAATAGTAAAAAGCAATCCATATTCTTATGTAAGGAAAATGAGAATGGAGAATATTAAAGATGTGAGGGGGAAGAAAGCAGCTAATGGATAGAAAAGGCGGAGTTCATTGAAAATTCTCAAAGCAGCTAATGTATTTCTCTTAGATCTAAGGAACACACTAATTCTCATAATCTTTATAAGTCTGCATTTAAAATGACCCCAAAGCTATATATTTACCAGGAGAAGAGTATGATTTGAATTTAATTACAGTTGAATAACAGTCAGCAAGATATATCTAGATATCTAGATATATGTATGTATGTATATACATATATGTAAAATCTTAATGCATATGAACTTGGGAGGAAATAAATAACATTCTATATTTCAAAAGTTAAAAATCTTAAATGCAACTGACAAAAAGCATAGGGGAAAAGGGGGAGGAAGGAAATAATTCTACCACTGAAAATGGGGATAATTTTCTGAATTGAAAACATTTTCTTTGCTTAGCCCTGCTGTCAATTTGAGTTTGGAGTTTGTTTTTTGTTTTGCTTTATTTTTGTTGGAAAGGTAGCAGAATGGGGGCAAATAGTTTGAGTAAAAATTAAGGATAAACTCATTCTACAGCATAAAATAAAACCAAACAGACAAACAACAACAACAACAACAAAAAGCAAATCTAGGAGCAGGAAATTTTGCACTAACCTGGAAAAGCTTCTTTGATCTTCATATACAGACATCAATTATTTCCATAGCTCCTTACTCACATGCCTCCCAAACTCAACTCCTTTCAACAGGTTGGAAAGGAGAGAATTAAATTTCTACAGATTAATAAAGATGGTAAACTCCATTTTGTGGGTATTTTTGAGACAATAAAATATGATGCATGAAAGGAATATGGGAACAAAAATTCAAAAGGAATAATAAATTTGTAAAAGGAGCAGCGGAATAGCTTTATATAGCAAAAGAATACACATAAGAAAAACCATGAACTGAACAGGTAAGTATGATTTATAGCACTTGGGGGAAAAGGATAAACAAAAGTTATGTTATAGTAAAATAAACTATATAGACCACCAAGCCAGAACAAAATGGATGACTTTATGAAATAGACAGCAAACTCTGCAAAGAGATGGAAGACTTCAACTGTCTAGACATATATTAAGAGTTTTCTTGCAGTTAAAAGGAAAGCAGCAAAATTTTTATATGCTTTAATAATAATTTCATTTTTTAAAAAAGGTAGAGGAAGTGATGCAGGGAACTACTATTCTAGACTTGACTTACCGCAAAGAAGGAACTATTTACTGAAGTAGCAATCATAGGAACCATGAGAGGAAGTAGCCACAGCATCATAATTCATGACAGATTAGGAGGAAACATTAAGCTTACTTTGTACGTTCTAGATTTTGAGATAGATTTCAAAATTCAAAGTAGAATATGTAGAATCCATTTTCCTAAAAATGGTACAAGAACAGCTGGTCTCAAAATGGAATGCTTTTAATTTAATTTTAACAACACAAACATAAAACGACTGCAGTAAGGGAAAAACTGATCCAGCAAAGTGAGCAGAATAAGAAGAATAATTTATAATGTAACACCAACACTATAAAGATAATGAATTTAGAAAAACTTAGGAAATCTGACCAACCACAATTCCACAGGATAAATCATGAAAGAATGCTTTCCACAGGATAGGTTATGGAAGAACACTATCCATATCTTGACAGAAAGATAATGGGTTCAATATGTAGAATGAAACACACATCTTTGGATATAGGCAATGCAAGAATTTTTTTACTGAACTAATGTATAATTGTTATAAGGGTTTTATTTTTCATTTTTTCCTCACTCCCCTCCCTATTGTTTGTAGGCAAGTGGGAGACAGAAAAAATAAATGCTTAAATGAAAATAAAATAAAATAATAATAATAAAAAAAATAAAATTAATATGGAAGTACAGGGAACTCATTATCCAACTTAAAATTTTTTTTAAATCATACAATGAAAATAGAAGGGCTAGTAACTAGTGATGAAACATTGATCAATGGAATGATAAACAACTAATCCAAAATAACAAAGATGGAACACACCATTCACCTTCTGACAACTGATAGGCATGAACTTAAAACACAGAGACATATTTCCAGACATGACCAATGTGAGAATTTGTTTTGCATGTAGCTATGTGTGTTAAAGACTTTATATTTCAGGGGGGTTTTTTGGGGGGGAGGGTGAGGCAGGAGTATTGAATTTTATTGTGAGGGAAAGGACAGATATAGTTTTTAAATAGGATGAATGAGTAGCACAGTTCCATTCATAATACTATCAAGAACAGCAACAACTCAAATTAGAATGAGTTGATGTTATCAATGAATACAAAGAACAATAATAAAAGGGACCTTTTTTTGGTTCCTTCTGTTAAGTTACATTGGGGGAAAGAAAAAAACACAGAGAAAGGATTCATGTCCAGGATGAATACCTTGATGATCCTGGAAGATAAAGATTAGGCAAAGATACTCAATTCTAATTGTGCTTCTGAATCCTCTTTCCAGGGAGAACAATCTTTAGACTGGAAAGGAAAAACAAAAATAAATAAAAGGGAATTAAAACTTAGGGTAAATAAATAAGTAGCTAGCCAGAGAAAAAAGTTGCTAGCTGCTGTCAATTCACCAAACTCAAACTATCCTGGGGTCCTGAGAGAGATGGAAGATAGGATTCCTGAGCTGTTGTCAGTGATTCCTTTACAAACTTCAGGGAACAGGAGGAAAGTTATAACTGGAGATGGGCAAATGTTCCATTGTTCAAAAAGGGGCAAAAAATTCTTGAAACTAAAGCTTCATTTCAATTTTTGAAAACTGGAATGTGGTGTCTTAAAAAGGGAAATGATGATCACTAAGAATCAACAGAAAGCTTGCCAAGAATAATCCAAACTGACCTTATTTCATTTGTGACAAGTTATGAGATTGAACAATTAGGGGAATGTTGTATATACAATTTACCTAGACTTTAGCAAAATTTTTGTTGTGGACAAGGAAGAGAGATTTAGCTAGATGACAGCATGAAAACAAGCCGAATGGCCTGATCCAATGTGTATTCACTTTGATGTCAGCTGGAAAGAGTAGAGTATCTCACTCTATTTTTATGTTTCCCACTTGGTACTATGCACATTTTTATCAATGATTTGTGTAAGGACACACAGGACATATATGCCAAATTTGAAAAATGACATAAGGGCTAGAGCTAGTTCCTTACCAAGTTATAAGGCTGAGCCAAATCCAATAAGGTGAAATTTAATGAGGATAAAGTCCTGCATTTAGGTTCATAAAAATAACTTCACATCTACAACATGGGCAAAGTATGGCAGAGATTACATGAAAAAGACGAGGGAGGGTAGTGCTGGGAGAGTTCAATGAGTTGTTTACCAGAAAGACCACATTAAGGAAAACACAATAGCCAGAACATCATCCTGCTCTGGGCAGACCCTATCCAGAATATTCTATCCAGTTCCGGGGGGTGGGGGGGTGGGGAATCAAAGTTTAAGAAGATTACTAATAAGCTGGGCCATATCTAATGGAATGTAAGTAGTAAAAGTAGAAGAAAACTTGTCATATAGAAGAAACTAGAAATAGTAATCTATAGAAGAGGAGATCTAAGATGGACACTACAACTGCCTTGTATAGTAGAACTGTTCAGGTAGTATAAAGAATCACTATCTGAACAGTTCTAATATACATATATTAGATTTGCTCCAATTTAATTTAGCTTAGCCACAAAGAGAAGAACTAGGAACAATAGAGAGAAATTAATAAAAAGACAAATTTCACCTAGATACCAAGGAAACTTTCTAGCAATAAAATTTGCTTCAAAGTTCAATGGACTATCTTGGTAAGGAATAATTTCCTAATCAGAAATCTTTAAGCAGAAGATAGATAGCAAATTTTAGAAGCAATTCCAGAGATGAACTCTTAAGGTTTTGTCATTGTATGACTCACAAATCACCTAAAAAATTCCAATCCCTGTACAATTTTTTAAAAATAGAAAGTAAAGGTTTAACCCAAGATCCTTATGAAAACCACTTAAAAACGGAAAAGTAAAAAAATTTAGTTAAATATGAATTAACTTAGGGTATTTTAATGTGGGACATGCTAATTTGCAACTTTTGAGTTAAACATCATTTTTTAAAATCACGAAACAAAAGAAATAATTCTTGATTCACAAATATATAATTCATCTCTTCTACAAAAGAAAAAGTACTATTATTTTAGAAATTTGATTAATTTTTTCCACATTATTTTAACATCTATACAAATTAACTTTGATTTAGAAATATTTACATATTTCTCCATTAAGTTAGGGGTGAGATTCACAATGTTCATAATACTGAATAAGTATATTTAATATATTCAACTCTATAAATTACCTAAAAGGAAAAACAACAAAACAACAAATCCCCAAGTACACACAAGGTTCCACTTGTTTAAAACCAAGTGAAGGAGCAGCTAAGTGGCTCAGTGGATAGAGCATCAACCATGAAGTCAGGAGGACCTGAGTTCAAATCTGGACTCAGACACTTAACACTTCCTAGCTGTGTGACCCTGGGCAAATCACTTAACCCCAATTGCCTCAGCAAAACGAAAGAAAACCAAGGGAAATGATAAAGGCTACCAGTATTGTAATAAAGGGTTTTTTCTCACCTAATATTATTTTAGTTGTTGGAGAAAATATACCCAATTCTTTGTATTCTGGTTCTTTCAAAAATAATTAGTTGTCTTATCTGATAACCTGTCATCATTGCTTATCCTTCTTCAGCTTTCCTCAACATTTGGCACCACAAAATTTTATCCCTAACTTTTTTATATTCTTTCTTAGATTAACTTCTTTTAAAACAACTACAACAAAACATGTTTTGTCACTTTATGATCGATGCTAACAATCACAATCTGTACCCAATAAGTATTTATTGATTTAAATTCTTCATTCTCCCTAGGTATTCTTAGACATGTTGATGGTAAAATATTTCTGGGGATAAATCCTAAATAATCCTGAGCTCCAGGGTTACGTTTCCAACTGCATACTGGATATCTCCACCAAGATGTTCCAGAATTAATCAATAAGCATTAATATTAAGGATCTGCTTATGGGCCAAGCCCTATGGATAAAGACTGCAACAATTCTTATTTGCAAATTTTTTACATGGGACAGAAAGTCAATACAAATATTCAGAATATAAAAGGATTCACACTAACATCAAGTCATTAAATACAATGTGGTTTAAAAGAAAGGGTACTAGCAATTGAGGGAATCAAGAATGCCTACATGTAGGTTCTTGTGATGCATCTTGAAAGAAGAGAAAGACTCCTGAAATAGAGGTGAGGAAGGTATACATGGGGAGTAGTCAGTACAAAAGTAGAGTGTTCCTGGTAAAGAATATAAAAGCCCATTTGCCTGGTTTTAAAAGCAGAGGAGAAGCAAGGTCCAAAGATATTGCAAAGTTGTATACACTCTGTTTTTAAAAACTAAACAGTTTTAACAGCTTTCAAACAGAAGCTACTGGAGTTGATTAAGTAAAGGAGTAATCATGATGCTATTTGCATTTAAAGAAAATTACTTAAAACAGTATAATTAGATAGTCAACAAGCATTTATTAAGCCCCTACTATGTACCAGTTGTTCACATGTGACTCTTTGTGACCCAGTGAACCACAGCATGCCAATACTGTCCATGGGGTTTTCTTGGCAAAGATACTAAAGTGTTTGTCATTTCTTTCTCCAGTGGATTAAGGGAGAGGTTAAATGACTTGTCCAGAATCACACAGCTAATGGCAAGACTGCTTAGAACTACAGACTCAGTGCACTATTCACTGAGATACCTGGCTGCCTCCTCCATGTGGTAGGGGCTGTGCTAAGGGACCAGGGATACAAAGAAAGGCAAAAACAAAGGAAAAAGCAAAAAAAAAAAAAAAAAACAAATGCTTCCTTGCTCTGGAGGAACTCACAGTCTTCTTGAGACATGAAAACTATTCACAAATAAGCAGCATATGGGATAAACTGGAAATAACCAAGAGAGGAAAGGTAGGGTAACTGAGAAAGGCATCTTCTAGAAGGTGGAATTTTATCTAGGACTTGAAGGAAGTAAAGGAGATAGGGGGACAAGAAAGAAGGAGAGAATGACAGAAAGGACAGTTATGGAGGAAACCAAGTTATAAAAGCCTTTGGAAACCAGATTTTATAATTGGTTCTAAAAATGATAAGGAGCCACTGAAGTTTACTGGCATAGAAACCAATTAGAAAACTACTGCAGTCATCTAGGCAAAAAATGTTAAGGGTCGGAACCAAGGTACTATCTGTATGTGTTGTTGAAATTGGATATGAATGAGGAATATTGGAGAGCTAGGAATGCAAGATGTGGCAACTCATTAAATGTATCCAAAACCAAACATCTTCCATACACCCCAACACACAACCTACCTCCTGACTTTATTACTTTCATCAGTCGTAAAACCATTTACTCAGTAGATATGGTCAAAATTTCTCTGCTTTTTTTTTTTTTTTTTTTTTTTAATCCAGTTACCAAGTCATATCCATGGAGTCTCCCACAGTGCCTTGCATATATCATTACGATACTATTCCAGTCCCTCATTACCTGCTTGGAACTAGAACAACAACTTAATATTTCTACTAATCTCTAGTCTCTCCCCACTTCAATCTCTACTTCATAAAATGCCAGTTTATGTGCAGATATAATTGTGTCATTCCTGTCCCATAAATCTTTCAAAGGCCCCCTACTACTTCCTAAATGAAATCTGGATTCCTTAGCCTAGTATTCAAAGACTTCAATAGGCTGGCGCCTCCCTACTTTTTTAGTCTTATCTGAAATTACTCCCTTTTACCTGTCCTGTAAGGGGCTGTTATATAAGTTCAAAACTTTCCTGCCTCTGTGCTTTTGTTCCCCTTCATGCTTAAAATACCTACCCCATGCCTCATCTCCACCTTAGAAAATGCTACCCATCCTTTAAATCCATTGTCAAAAATCCATTGTCTATGAAAAGTTCCCTGAGCCCATCAGTTGGAAATAGTCTTTTTTCATTTCTAATGTCAAAGAGCAACTTGTGCATCACTATCTGTATAATATGGCAGATTTATTCATTACATTTCCCATTAGACAGGAGACTACATAATAGAACAAACATTAACAAAACAAAGTAACCTAAGCACAATATATCTGTTATGTGGAAAAGAAAAGCTTCTTCTTTATGGACAACATTCAATTTCTGGCACAATTCAAAACTTAATATTTTAAGATATCAATTATATAGCTCATGTGAACACTATTTTAGTTTTTTTTTCTATTATTAGATTTTAGGCCAAATTTCTTTTATCTAATTAAGAAGCAATGTGGAATAGTGAGGAAAGCACTGAACTAAAACCAAAAGATCTGGATTCCAATATAGGTTTTCCTATTTAATAACTGTGTGGCTATAGGCAAATTAAAAAATATTTCTAATCTTTAACTTTCTTATATATAAAATGGGAATCACATTTAAGATTATCTGCCTCATGGGGTAAAGAGAAAAGTGTTCTACAAAGTACATAGCTTTTTATAAAGGTGAGCTGATGTTGATATATCTACTAATCTGGCTCAAGTTTATTCTTGAAATTTTAAATACAGCAACAAAAATTTCAGGTATGATTCTATTACTGTATTTCCTGGAATTGCCAGTGGTCTAAGCTGGTAGCAAGAGCTCAGTAAGGTACCAGCAGTGAAATGATCAAAGAACACTAAGGTGTGAGCCACAGACCAATGCCCCTCCTGAATGTCTTTTTTCTCCAACCCCACTCCAGATAGGGCTGAAACATTGCATAGACTACACACTGGAGGACAGACAGTTGGAGAAATATTCAAAATTCTGGAAAGTACCAAAATTCCTTTCCTCCTCTAAGAATAGTTTTATTTTATTCATGACCTTCAAATTAAGACATATCACAGACAAATCATATAGAACAAGAAAAACAGAAGGTATTCTTATAGCTCTGTTACAACAGGTCAATTTGATGTCAATGTGACAATCTCTATGAGGGTTTCTTGGGTGCTGGGCCAAACCTGCCTTCCTTTCCTAGAGGGGATAGTAAGCTGAAAGTTTTCTTTTTCAAGAGAAAAGGGAGAGAAGGGTATTGGACGGCAAGTGGCTACCATCATTAAGTTATTCATAATCCCTGGAAGCCAAAGCAGCACAAGGTTCCTAGCTAAAAATCATCAGGCAGTTAGGAATGTTCCTGTCCCTGACTCAAGGGTATCAAAAAAGGCAGGCTTGCAGGTTTTTCCCTCATCCACACACAAGAGGCACCTCTCTTTAAACTAGTAACTGCCACCATAACAGATAAATTCATTTACCACTATTCCTTCTCAAACAAATCAAGGTCAACTACATCAGGGCTTCCTTAAAAGGGCTTCTTTTCCACTCACACCCCCCTTTTGCCAAGAAATTTTCACATAACCCCAGTGGATATACAAATCAAACATTTCCTGATAATAAATCCTAATTCTGTGACTTCCACATCCAGTCATGCCACCCCATTGAGGGTTGTGAACCTCAGTTTAAGAAGTTTTGAATTACACCATCTACCTTCCACTACTGTGGCTTAATCTTTTTGAATCTGGGCTCCCCCATTTTTAAGCTCTTCAAATGTGGAATTCAAATTTTCCTGGGAAAAATAACAACTTAAAATTTAAATACCTAACAACTTAGCAAAGACTAATAGCTAGTAATCAAAGTCAGCAATGAGAATAACAAGACAGGCTAGATGTGAGAAAAGAACACCAAAGAAATAAATCAGGTATCCAAAACAAACTGCAACACTTATTATGTTGAAGTTCACTTCTGACAGTTACTCTATTTCTCAAAATTACCATTTATAGCATAGGATGTTAAATAGCTCCTGATAACAGGATGATCAAACTTGTCAAAAAAATATCACAAAATAGTTTTGCTCACATGGTCCTTCATTATACTTTCATCTAGTAATAAGTGATAACAGAAAAAGGTTTTAGAAACTTGGAAGACCTTTCATTAAACTCTTACATGAATCTTCTCTACCTACTAATTAAAGAAATTAGAAAAGCTATGATATTGAAACTCCTAATGAGCAAAATGCCCTTTATCCTTACCTAAACACACAATTAATTATATCTAGAAATGCAGAATTATCACATGTATAATTTGCACATATAGCTACCTAATTACCAATGCCAACTGTAGAAGTTTAAGAATGAAATCACATGACATTACAAAATATTTAACATTTATTTTTGACACTTTGTAACTTCAAATTATTTAACTGAATTCTTTTGTATAATAGTCCAATAAAACCAATTTTCACAGTAAAGGGAAAGGGCTTAAATCCAATGACATAAAAAATTATAAACAATTCATTTAGACAGAAAACTTTTATCTTAAATTTGATAAGTTACATACATCTGTAAATAAAAAAACTAACATGTATCATTTATTTTAATAATATAATCCAGCAGAATAACAAAGTGTATACTAAAAAAAAAATATCATCACAGAAAAGGGGGAAAAGGAACAGTCCAGTATGCCTAAAATATGTCTGATGGTATCATCAGAAATCAAGTTCTGAAAGTTCAGTATTATATTCTTTTTTCTTTGTAAGAGTTAGTAAGAAACAAAATTAGCAAAAGTATTTCAAAGAAAAAATGAACCCAGCTCCTAAATAATCCACAAACTAAACTAGAAAAATCTGTACTGGGGGAAAAAAATTGAGAATTTTTCCTACATCTCTAGATAACTTACCAAGGTCTCATCAAGTTCCTGACTACTATTCATACAATGTGACAGGGTCTATAATGGAAAGGGCACTGGACTTAGTCTCAAATCAGGGTCCTAGCTCTAGATTCTGATGTTATTTGACTAATATGATTTTCCATAAATCATTTCATTTTCCCAGCCTCATTCTCATCTACAAAATAAGGATGCTGGTTTAGATGACTAAGATTCTAAGAGATATTCCTGAATCAAGAGGTCCTGAACTGGGGATTAAAGGATCTGAATTCAAGTTGTGACTCTGCCACTGACTATTGATTAAATTGGACAAGTCACTTCAGTACTCCATTTGTTCATTCTCTTTCTAAATGAAAAAAAGTATACTAAACAGTCTCTAACATACTTAAAAATTCATTAGACTGTGAACTTAAGAGCAGGGACCAATTTTGGGTTTTCTGTTTTTTGGTTTTTTGCCTTTCTTTGTATCCACAGACTTTAGCACAATGCCCAGCATATAATACTTATTAAATGCTGGCTGACTATTGATAATTAGTACCATGGGATACTTTTTCACCTCCAGCCAATGGAAAAGAAACAATGTAGGCTGTATCTGAAGTGCTACTGAGGCCTAAGGAATCTGATCATCTCCACTGCTACTGTATGATACAGGACAGTAGCAAACAACAGCAGCCAAGTAAGAGGCTGATGCTCCTTCATTCTTAACTGGACAAAGATTTGGCTTACATTGTAACAGAGTCTCACTGAATTCTCACTATAAGATTTTTTTTTCTACCAAGGAAACCACTAGAAAAGATAACTATACAGAAGACCACAGCATTGTAAACTTAGGTTGTGTCTTAAGCTAATCAACCTCAACTTCATAAATTGCTGGTTCAACTAACTGATCAAATCTATTTAACTACTCTGTTGGTTTGTTTATATATGTATGCACATACATATACATAAATACAGACATACATATTCACACACATATATACATACCTAAATACAGACAATATGTATGAGCATGAGAGTGTATGTACACCTGTATTTACATATGCATCTTGAAACAGCAGTAACAATGTTATTCGAAGATCATTTCTGATGGATAATGACTCTTTCCAACAATGAGATTATTTGAGGCCAGTTTCAATGATCTTGTGATGAAGAGAGCCATCTACACCCAGAGAGAGAACTGTGGGAACTGATTATAGATCACAACATAACATTCTCACTCTTTTTGTTGTTTGCTTGCATTTTGTTTTCTCACTCGTTTTCATGTTTACATATATTGGATTTAACATTTTAACATGCATAACATATATTGGATTGCTTGCCATCTAAGGAAGGGGTGGGGGAAAGGAGGGAAATTTGGAACACAAGGCTATGCAAGGGTCAATGTTGAAAAATTATATCCGTGCATATGTTTTGAAAATAAAAAGCTTTAATTTAAAAAAAAAATTTAAAAAGAAAAGAAAAAGTCTGTATCCCACATGCAGAATTAGGGGGTGGAGATGGTATTAATTCATCCCAAAGTTGGAAAAGACCTTAAAACCATTTATAGGATTAGACAATTTAAGGAAAAGTCCCTTTGAAATCATATATATCCAATCTCTCATTTGCCTACCGAGATTACAAAAAGAAAAGCAGATTTTCTGACTATCATGCCATAGTTCTTTTCAATTAAACTAAATTTAGTATTTATCATGTATCCAACCTTAGTTCATACATTCATAGATTTTGCATTGGAAGGAACCTTATGGAGCCATCATTTCAGATCCCCCAATTACAAATGAGGAAATGGTTTTGAGAGGTAAAAACATTTGCTCAAGGTAATGAGTAATAGAGTCAGGGTGAAGATCATTCCTTAGCTTTCACTTAACAAGTAAAATTTCTGGCACTGGGCAAAAACTTAATTTTTTTTTTTGAATGAAGGTCTCCAAATTAGCACTTTTCCAATTTCATCTATTTAACACACTGTCTTTAACAGCAGGAAAACGCTGACTGCACAACCTGTTGATGGATAACTATCCTGAGATTACATCTGGAAATGTGTATGTCTCATTGCTCACAAGCACTAACTTGCAAGCTCAGACAAGTCGCTCGCAAGGACCTCTTTTAGCACTGATTTGACTATTCCTGCCTACTGGGTCAGGTGCATCCGTGTTTCAAGTTAGGAAAAATTTCTCTAAATGTTTTCCCAAAAGTCGGTGAAGTTTTTATCTCGTGACGTTGCAGCTAGAAGAAACCGAGTTTGTCAGAATCTGTAGAAAGAACACTATGTTTTTAAAGAAGTGTAATAAATGCTTGTGTCGTTTAAAACTTTAGAGTTCATTAGGATTTCGGAAGTAGGAAGCACCCCCAAGCTCTCGTCAATGGGGATGACAGCTCTTCCCCCGACCCTCCCGAAGCCGGTCCGGGTAGGGCTGAGGACCAGTTCCCAAGAAGCCCCGCCACCGGGCGAAGAAGTCGCCTCGGCATGTCCGCCCCACCCCCGACCCCAAGCAATGCACTTACTGCTCTCCTGAATAGCCCCGGACGGGACAGGAGCCTGGCTCCCCCGGTGTGGCCCGTCCCACTGGCGAGTCCTCCTTCTCCACTCCTTTCCCACGGCCTAAGGAGGCAGGTTCTGCCTCCAAATTGGGCCCTTCTGGGCCGCCTGCCCCTGGCCACCTCCCGGGCTGGGGCATCGCTCCCTGACTCATAAGTAGTAGCGAAATGAGCTGGGAGCCTCCCGCAGGAACGGAGACCGGGTTACTCCGGCACGAGCAGCTGCCCAGCGACGAAGCGAAGCTGCCATAAGCGCTGCCCGCGCAGCCGCGGCGCGGAAGGGGTTAACCCCGCTCGGCCCGGACCCCTCCCGCCCCGACAAGAGGTCCCGAACCTCGGCCACTGCTCGGCTGAAGTGGCCCCAGCAAGTGACTCTACCGGCACTTCCGTGCCACGGCACATTACGTCACGGCACGAAGGGATAGTCCCGCCTCAGAGCCTCTGACCCGGAGGGGCGGTGGAGGGAAGGATTCTACGCCTGCGCTCTCTTCAGTAAACGCGCTTCCGGTTTAGATTCCCCTACCGGACTACAAGCTAACGAGCGCATGCTCGTGAAATTCCACGGGAGTTTCCACCAGGCATACTACTTTCTTTGGTTTAAGGAAAGCGGGAGGTAGGCGGTGCTGGACCTTGGAGTAATAAGAAGCTTGATACAGTCTGCTGCGCACGTGTGTTTTCTGTGATTGGGAGATAAGGCAGGTGGAAAGTCACTGTACTCCTTTCGCCAGAAAGTAAGCATGCTTTGGTACTGGCAGCAAGATGCACGTAATCAGGGAATAGAGTTTTTGGCTAAGCATTCGGTGCCCTTTACTTCTCTAGAACCACCTATTTACTTTTACACTGATCAAATATTTATGCAGTTCCAGTAGAAAGTGCTTAGAAATGGAGTCTGACTAGATATGAACTCAATCTATATCTGAGATGCCTATTTAGTGCTGAGATTTCCAATGTGAGTTTTGCAACATACCTTTCTATTTGTGAGAAATTTGGCAATGATAAAAGGTATCTAAATGCTTTATGATCTTCCACCAAGATTTAATTCTTTATGTAAAAATAAACAAGCGCATCCATTTCATTAGTATGCAAACTTGTTTTTAGTAAATGGTAAAGTTACATGTATGCCAGAGAATTATGTTAAAATAAATTTATGATTTGTTATCAGTAAAGTTTGATTTTCATATCTATTTTATATACCTATATACCCAGGGTTACATAAAAATTTCTCAGTCTAAAAAGTCACAAATGGAAAAGAAGCTCTGCTCTAGGCAGCTAAGTCTATGTTGCAGAAAAGATGTCAATCTGTTTGGTAATGTGAGTTCCTCACCTGAAGTTCCTATATCAATGAAATCTTAGGTCTAGTCCCTCTTCCTAACTATATGTTTTAATGTAAAAGTCCTTCTTTAATTGAACTTAGTGATATTTTTGGAAGACTTGGACCTACATTGTGCAGTTGGAATTAGTGTCAAACATGGCAACCCTGCTATGCTTTCAAAAGGTTTAATCAAGTGAGGAGATTGCAGAAGTGCTCCTTAGTAGGGTATTTTGGGGTGTTTTTTTTGTTGTTGTTTTTTTACATTTTTCCCCTTTTAAACATCCTTACTACGATATTAAAGGTAGTTCAAATATTATAGAATTTCAGAAGTATCTAAAAAATATCTGCAAGAAAAGAAACAAAAGCAGATTAAAAATCTTTCTTATGCCCCTGAGGACTTGACAAACTCGGTTTCTTCTAGCTGCAACGTCACAAGATAAAAACTTCACCGACTTTTGGGAAAACATTTAGAGAAATTTTTCCTAACTTGAAACACGGATGCACCTGACCCAGTAGGCAGGAATAGTCAAATCAGTGCTAAAAGAGGTCCTTGCGAGCGACTTGTCTGCGCTTGCAAGTTAGTTAGTGCTTGTGAGCAATGAGACATACACATTTCCAGATGTAATCTCAGGATAGTTATCCACCAACAGGTTGTGCAGTCAGCGTTTTCCTGCTGTTAAAGACAGTGTGTTAAATAGATGAGATTGGAAAAGTGCTAATTTGGAGACCTTCATTCAAAAAAAAATTAAGTTTTTGCCCAGTGCCAGAAATTTTACTTGTTAAGTGAAAGCTAAGGAATGATCTTCACCCTGACTCTACTACTCATTACCTTGGGCAAATGTCTTTACCTCTCAAAACCATTTCCTCATTTGTAATTGGGGGATCTGAGATGATGGCTCTATAAGGTTCCTTCCAATGCAAAATCTATGAATGTATGAACTAAGGTTTTACAACAGAATTTTCTTACATCACAATGAGATGGTACTTTTCACATTTAGACCCCTGCAGGTACTTTCCCTATGTTGTCCTCACTAAATAGAAACTAATTTTGAAAACCTTTTCTGAATCTTAAAAAAGATTTGTTTTTTCTTTCAAAAAATGAAAGTATTTTCTGAGGTATTTGCCTTTGGGGATTGCCATTAAGGAAGTAGGTGGCTATGTAAGTATAATTGTAGTGAGTTAATTGTTACTTCTACAAAGAATGCTTTATATCATTTCACACAGACAATATAGTTGTGACCACTAGTGTTTCTATTCTGATTACTAACCCCCTGTATACAGTAACATACTCTTCTCTCTGAATCTTTGTCTAATCAGTAATGGAAAGATGATTTCTAAAAGACTGAGAAATTGAATTTATTTTCACCAGCTTTCCAAATAAATATTCCTATCCCAATTGTGAAATACTCATTCCTTTTTTTCCTGTCTTTACACACTTCTTACACTGCAGAGTTCCTTACATCTAGAAAATCCTCTCTTCACATTTCCTTTCTACCTTTTAAAACTCCCGCTGAAATACCACCTCTCTCCCCTTGAAAATGTTCTTTCCTTTACTTGGCATTGTTGCATTTTATTTTAACTCTATAAGAATGCATCTTATTTTACTCTATGAGATTAATCACCCCATCCCCATTTAAAGTAACTACCCTTGTATCATTTCTCACTTACCTGACTGGCCAGGATGTCCGGAAAAAATAATGATGAATGTTGGAGGGCATGTGAGAAAACTGATACATTAATGCATCATTAGTGGAGTTGGTAAGGTTGGTGGATCAATATCCCAAAGAGATTTTAAAAGGAGAAAACCTACATATGCAAAAATGTTTATAGCAGCTCCTTTTGGTAGTGGCTAGGAATTAGAAATTGAGTGGATACCCATCAATTGGGCAATGTCTAAATAAGTTATGGCATATGAATATAATGGAATATTATTGTTCTATAAGAAATGATGAGCAAGCTGATTTCAGAAAAGCCTGGAAAGACTTAAATGAATTGATGTTGAGTGAAGTAAGCAGAACTAGGAGAATATTATACACAGTAACAGCAAGATTATGTGATGCTCAACTTATAGCTCTTCTCAGCAATGTGATGATTTAAAACATCCCAATTCTATTGGGATGAAAAATGCCATCTGCCTCCAGAGAAAGAATTATGTCAACTGAATGTGGATGAAAACAAAGTATTTTCACCTTTTTTTTTTTTTAATTTTCTGTTTGTTTTCAGTGCTTTTTCTTCATGTTTTTTTTCCCCCCATTTGGTCTGATTTTTCTGGCATAATATGGAAATATGTTTAAACATGTTATACATGTGTTTATCAGGTTGTTTATTGTCCTGGGGAGGGTGGAGGGAAGAGAGGGAATAAGATAAATTTTGGAACACAAAATCTTTTTTTTTTTAAATTTTTAAATTTTTTATTTGCAAAACATACGTATGGGTAATTCTTCAACATTAACCCTTACAAAGCTTTCTGTTACAAATTTTCCCCCCCTACTCCCCACCCCTCCCCTAGATGGCAGGATATCCACTACATGTTAATTATGTTAAAATACTTGACAAATCAAATATATGTATACATATTTCCACACTTATCATTGTTGTGCCAGAAAAATCATATCTACAAGAAAGAAAAATCAGAGAAAGGAAACACAATGCAAACAAACATCAATTGAGAGCATGAGAATGTTATGTTGTGGTCCACATTTCACATCCCTCTCTCTGGGTGTATGTGGCTTTCTTCACTGAACAACTGGAAGTGGTTTGAAACATTTCGTTGTGGAAGAGAGCCATGTCCATCAGAATTGATCGTCATATAGTATTGTTGTTGCCATGTATAATGATCTCCTGGTTCTGCTCATTTCACTCAGCATCAGTTCATGCAAGTCTCTCCAGGGCTCTCTGAAATCATTCTGCTGGTCGTTTCTCACAGAACAATAATATGGAACACAAAATCTTACAAAAATGAATATTGAAAACTATCTTTACAAGAATTTGAAAAAAAAAATGGAATACTATTTTGGAAAAGACAATTAGTAAATAAATAAATAAATCAGCTACCTTTGTCAGGAGAGAATACCTCCATTCAGTCTATCATCAATCAGAGGTATGAACTAGGTGGAACAAAGCCTAGAAATCCTGATTTCAGTTAAATTATTCAGAGGTATTCACTAGTTGTCAAAGGTGCATGAAAGCTAATAAAATGAAATGGAATAATAGATATTGTAGAACTGTACAAAAAAAAAGGTATATTTGAATTGACTGTAGAAACTCAGTAATTCCTCTCTTGTTTTGTATAAAACAGCAGACCAGTGTGGAATTAGGATATCTGAGTGTCACTATTTCATCAAAGCCCCTAAGAAGGAATTTGTTGGTTGGAGGGATAAGAGAAAGGAAGAAGAGAAGATCTTCTATCTCTTCAGCTATTCTCCTTCTGACCTTATGAATCTCCAAGGCTTGAGGGATTTAGGCCTCTCATCTTATCCCTAGCAGGGGTACCATAGGAGAAGTAGCCATACTCTGTCCATCAAATTTGCCAGGGGGGAGCTACTGGAAGTTGGAATAGTTGCCCCAGAATATGTGCTACACATTGTGCACTTATGACTTTCTAATTTGTCTTATATATGTGTGTGTAAACATTTTATTTCCCTTTATTAGATAGAAGCTCTTTGAGGCCAGGTTCTGTGTCATCTTTATGTCTACCCTAACAATTAACATCATATCTTTCTTGTGTATTAGGCACTTAAAAAGTTTGTAGAATTCGATCAGTGGAATAGGATAGAATCACAAGACAAACTAGGCAATAACTATAGCAATTTAGTCTTTGATAAACCCAAAGACCCCAGCTTCTGGGATAAGTACTCACTATTTGACAAAAACTGCTGGGAAAATTGGAAATTAGTGTGGAAGAAATTAGGGCTTGACCCACATCTAACACCACATACCAAGATAAGATCTAAATGGGTTCATGATCTGGATATAAAGAGTGATACTATAAGTAAATTAGAGGAACGTAATATAGTTTACCTCTCAGACCTATGGAGATGGAATAAATTTATGTCCAAAGAAGAACTGGAACTGTTAATTGAAAACCAGATAGATAACTTTGACTATATTAAGTTAAAAAGTTTTTGTAGAAACAAATCCAATGCAGTCAAGATTAGGAGGGAAGCAATAAATGGGGAAATCATCTTTACATTTAAGGGTTCTGATAAAGGTCTCATCTCTAAAATATAGAGAGAATTGTCTCATATTTATAAAAATTCAAGTCATTCTCCAATCGATAAATGGTCGAAGGATATGAACAGATAATTTTCAGAGGATGAAATTAAAACTTTGTAGTCATATGAAAAGGTGCTCCAAATCACTATTGATCAGAGAAATGCAAATCAAGACAACCCTGAGGTACCACTACACAGCTGTCAGATTGACTAAAATGACAGGAAAAGTTAATGATGAATGTTGGAGGGGATGTGGAAAGGCTGGGACACTGATGCATTGTTGGTGGAGCTCTGAACGGAGCCAGCCATTCTGGAGAGCAATTTTGGAACTATGCTCAAAAAGTTATCAAACTGTGCATACCCTTTGATCCAGCAGCATTTCTATTGGGTTTATATCCCAAAGAAATCATAAAGGAAGGAAAGGGCCCCACATGTGCAAGAATGTTTGTGGCAGCCCTTTTTGTAGTGGCTAGAAACTGGAAACTGAATAGATGCCCTTCAATTGGAGAATGGCTGAATAAATTATGGTATATGAATATTATGGAATATTATTGTTCTGTAAGAAATGACCAGCAGGACGATTTCACAGAGGCCTGGAGAGACTTGCATGGACTGATGCTGAGTGAAATGAGCAGAACCAGGAGATCATTATACACGGCAACAACAATACTATATGACGATCAATTCTGATGGACATGGCTCTCTTCAACAATGAAATGTTTCAAACCACTTCCAGTTGTTCACAGAAGAAAGCCATATACACCCAGAGAGAGAGATGTGAAATGTGGTCCACAACATAACATTCTCATACTCTTGATTGATGTTTGCTTGCATTGTGTTTCCTTTATCTGATAGGTCTTTTGTGTAGGTACGATTTTTCTTGAACAACAATGATAAGTTTGGAAATATGTATACATATATTCGATTTGCCAACTATTTTAACATAATTAACATGTAGTGGATATCCTGCCATCTAGGGGAGGGGTGGGGAGTTGGGGGGAAAAATCTATAACAGAAAGCTATGTAAGGGTTAATGTTGAAGAATTACTCATACATATGTTTTGCAAATAAAATAACATTTAAAAAAAAGTTTGTAGAATGCAGACAATGTTATTCTTTTCATGTTTATTCTGACTTATGGGATATAGTAGTAATCAGGTATGTGCTCCCCCCCTTTTATAGATTATAAACATATTTCTTGCCAAAAATAAGATGTGCTATGTTTTCCTCTTTATGGAATTCCCCACTATTACAATAACAAAGAAACAGTTAGCAGGTGTATTCTGAATATGTATTTCTAAAGCACTTTGTCATGTATTATTCATCCCACAAATGTGTCCAAACATTAGAGTGACACATGGAAGGGGAATTGTTAACCACTCTAGGAAGACCCAAATGCTACCTGGATAGCCTTTCACTTCCAGGTGAAAAATTCTTCAATTGAAATGTTCATTATTCTTCCCCAAATAGAATGAGACCCAACTTCCCCAATGAAGTTCTGAGGTTAAGAGGAATAACATAGAAGAGGATGATTAGGTCAAATCAAATAAGAAGGAAATTTTGGCTCATGGTAGAAATTACTTATATGTGCCAGAAACTCCCCAAAATTGCCCCCAAATTTTAGTCTTATTAAAATAGGTTATGGGTCATAATGAAACCTGTTACTATGAAAATGAAATCATTTGATTCCATGAAGGGAAGGATAATACAAAAAATTAGTAGGTCTGAGGGTTGTTATCTAGTTCTTCCTAAAAGTATTATCTGATACTTCTCTGCCCTTGCTATATAGGATTAAAAATAATAAAAACAATCCAGAACAAATGATTTATTTAAATATCTTCAGAAAAGAAAGCTGTAATCACTTCAATCTCTCATTCCTAGTATGTCTTCAGTGGCTTCCTGATGCAAAGAATCTAGGCTCAAATACTGCAACTGATACTTAGTACTTAGATTACTGGAAACAAGTCACTGGGCAGCTGGGTGGCACAGAGATAGAATGCCTGCCCTGAAATCAGGAAGTCTTATCTCTGAGTTCAAATCTGGTTTTATTTGCTAGCTGTGTGACCTTAAGCAAATCACTTAGTCCTGTTTGCCTCAGTTTCCTCACCTGCAAAATGAGCCATTATCTTTGTCCAAAAAAAATCTTAAATCTTAAATTGTGAAGAGTGAAACATACCTGAACAAAACAAGTTATTCAACCTCTGTGAGCCTTATTTGCAAAATGAGCAGGTTGGACTAATTGATCTCCAAGGTGTCTTCCAGCTCTCATTCTATGATCCTATGAAAGTACTTATTTCTGTTTAACCTCCTTGATGAGGGCATTTTCCTTTTTCCTAATACATTCACTTTTGAGAAATCACCCAAAGGACCTAGGAGGAGAAAGCAATTGAACATTTTTTTTTTTGGAGAAATAGGCATGTTAGAGGGTTCTTTCTCCATTAGGTTACTAAATCTTTTTTAATAGAGCATCAGGAAATCTCTGACTCATGTCCACAGGGATTCTCTACTCAGTTGTCAAACTGATCTTCCTAAAGTGCAGTTTTCACCATGTCATTTCCCGAATTAAGAAATTCTACTCCTTGGTTAGGAAATGACTAAATAAGTTATGGTATATGAATGTAATGAGTTATTATTGTTCTATAAGAAATGATGAACAGACTGATTTCAGAGAAGCCTGGAAAGGTTTACATGGAGTAAGCAGAACCAAGAGAAAATTGTATACAGTAACGACAAGATTATGTGATGATCAATTCTGATAGACTTGGCTCTTTTCAGCAATGAGGTGATTTAAGGCAGTTCCAATAAACTTGGGATAGAAAATGCCATCTGCATCCAGAAAGAACTATGAAGACTGAATATGGATCAAAGCATAGTATTTTCTACCTTTTGTTGTTTATTTGCTTGTTTTTTTTCTTTTTTTCTCATTTTTTTGTTCCCTTTTGATATGATTTTTTTTGCATGGCATAAATATAAAAATGTTTAGAATAATTGCATGTTTAACCAGTATCAGATTGCTTGCTGTCTTGAGAGGGAAGAAAGAGAGAAAAACTTGGGATATAAGGTTTTGTGAAGGTTAAATGGCAAAAACTATCTTTGCATGTATTGGGAAAATTAAATTCCATTTAAAAAAAAAAAGAAAGAAATCCCAATGGTTTCCTATCACCTTCAAAATCAATTATTGAAGACCCAGAAAATAAAGTTCTTTTTACTTGACATTATTATATAGTTCATTATCAGAAACCAATTTGATTTTGTCAGTGGAAATAATATTAGAGAAGAGGCAATTTAAAACAATAAAGGCCCTTGACATTATGCCCTAGGGACATGGGATTTTCCCATCTAACTTACACAAGTATGAAACCTTCCATATATGTTGTCTTCCCTAATAAATTGTGAATTCCATGAGAGTAGAAACTTTTTTAATAATAATAATAATAATAGCTATTATTATTAATTGAAAAGAGCTAACAGTTATATAGTACTTACTACATAGCCAAGCAATGTGCTAAGCACTTTACAATTATTATTTAATTTGATACTCACAATAATCCTAGGCTATTATCCCCTTACAGAAGAGAACATGAAGCAAAGGTTAAAGGGCTTTCCCAGGGTCATATTTGAATTCAAGTCCTCCTGATCTGTATCCACTTTCTTCTAGGGATACTGGACTTCTTGCTATTTCCCCCACAAGACATTCCATCTGCCAACTCCAGCCATTTTCATTAGTTGTCTCCACTCTCTCCCCCATCTCTGTCTTCCTTTTTTTTTTTTTGAGACAATTTGGGTTAAGTGACTTTCTCAGGGTCACATAGCTACCTCCTGACTCCAGGACTGGTACTGTATCAGTGGCACTGCCAAGTTTCCCCTGACTTTCTTCCTTTAAGTCTCAACTAAAGTCTTACATTCTGCAGGAAGCTTTCCCCAATCTCCCTTAATGCTAGTGCCTTCTCTCTCTTTGTGTATTATCTCCAATATATCTCGAGTATCTTACTTTTACATAATTGTTTGAATACTGTCTCCCCCATTTGAACAGGACCTCTGTAAGAGCAGGGATTGCCTTTTGCCTTTCTTTGCATTCCCAGAACTTAGCACAGTACCTGGTACATAGTTATCCCTTCCATATCTTGATTTTCCACATCATGATTTCAATATATCACAGGTCAGGCTTAAGAAATTAAGTGGGAATATGGTGGAGTTTTGTGGAAGCTGCAGGTGACTCACAAAAGATGGCAGAAAAAAGTTTAGAAAAGACAGAAAAAATTAAGATGCTCAGAAATACATAAAATATATGTGTAGTGTTATATTGTATCAACATATTTTATCTTTTAATACCACAAAGTTTCATACCAAAAAATTTTATGCAGATTATCCAGATCACAGGGATGACATGCCCCTAAGCCCCATTATGTGGAAGAGATAACTGTAGTTGGTGTCTAATAAATGCTTGTCTAGCAACTAGTACTGCCATCAGATATGCTATTGGTAGTTCAGGGAGATAGAAGCCATGTATGAAATTCTCAATAAATATGAGAATGAGAAATTCAAACCAAGAGTCATGACTCCTTGTTCCAATCTAGGAGCCTATGAACTACTCTGAACTCATTTCCTAGTCTTCTGTTTTTTGTTTAGAGTTGTAACTGAATGTCCTTTTCTGTATAATTGAATATGCTTAGGAAAAAACAAATTTACTGAAAGCTTGGCAAGAGACAGAGTTAAACCAAATGATCCTGACTGTTAAATATAAAATCAGAAGAAGAAAAACAAGCATACCAAAAAATGGAAAACATTATTATGACAAAATCATCTCTCTAGCAACTGCAATGGAACCAATATGAGACAGGTGAGCTTTCCCAAATGACAATGTACAGCAGGCCACATTTTCATAATAGCACAGTTAACTGAAAGGAGAAAAGTCCAAAATCTTCCTCCTACTAATAGTATTTACATAAGCACTTTCAAGTGTTTGCAAAAAATTCATTTAAATCTCACACTCTAGAAGGTAAGGGCTATTATTATCCCCATTTTACAGATAAGGAAACTGAAGTAGATGCAGTTAAGTGGCTTACCTAGAACTATACAGTTACTACTTGTCTGAAGCAAGATGTAAATTCAAATATTCATGTGGGACTTCAGACAACTCTCTACCTTCCCCATTACACCACCTCACTGCCAATCACTATGTTTATTGCTTAGTGGAAATTATTTCATCTGGGAGGACCAGATGCTGTCTTAAATACCCTTCTCTAATATCTTCCATACATTTCTTAAAATTACACAAAGTATCTTGAAAGGTATAACAAAAAAGATGGACAAAATGATAAATTTATTTGAAAACTCTCTGAACATACATGCAAATCAAGAAATAAAACAATGTGTTCTAAATACCAATATTAATGGATCTGAAGTCTCTTATTACCACCTGAGACTATATATTTTTTCTAATCCATCTTTCTCCTAGAAAGTACACTAAGCAAAATCAATAAAACAAATTCTACCTATTTATATGACCAATAGCAATTTTATTCAGTCTAAACAAATTATTCCTTGTAAGCTTATCTGCAATTTCTAATGCCAAGATGGCAAAATGGAGAGATAAAGGAACTTTCTGAAGCCCTCCCAAATTCCCCTCCAAACATTTAGAAAACTGCTTCAGAATTTTGTTAGTAGCTAGGAGACAACTTACCACTGTAGCAGAAAAGGTCTATCAAGAAAGAGAAAACATAAAAAATTCAATAAGGTAAAACTGTTTATGTTTTTATAGGGCAAGTTAATATTTGTAACAACAACTTTATTATTATAGGAGCAATTAGAAAGAGTATATATAGGCAGAAAGTGAATTTGGTGGGATCACACACACACACACACACATACACACATACACACACAAAGGGGTGAGAAAGAAAATTGCCTTGGAAGAAAAAGAGGGAGACTGAATGGAGTAAATTATGTCACATAAAAGAGGTGAAAGAAAAAGGGAAAGATGGAAAGAAATAGGGAAAGATGGAGGGGAGGTGATCAGGCAAAGCTTAAATCTTACTCTCATCAAAATTTGCTCAAAGAAGTAATAACATACATATTCAGTTGAATCTAGCAATCTATCTCACTCTATAAGGAAGTAAAAGTAGATGAGGACAATAGAAAGCAGAAGAGCAATCATGATCTCAGACAAAACAAAAGCAAAAAATAAATCTAATCAAAAGAGATAAAGAAAAAAATCTTTTTTTTATGTTGCTGAAAGGTTCCATAGACAATGAATATCAACACTAAAAATATATGGACCAAACATTTTAGCATCTAAATATTTGAAGAAGTTGTATGAATTAAAGGAGGAAATAGATAATAAAACTATACTCGTGGGGGACCTCAACTTTCCTTTCTCAGAACTAGATAAATCTGACCAAAAATAATAAGAAAGAAGTGAGGAGGTGAATAAAATTCTGGAAAAGGTAGGTATGGCAGTTCTTTGGAGAAAAATTGAACAGAAATAGGAAGGAATATAACTTTTTTCTCAATTGTACATGGCATCTACACCAAAACTGACCATGTATTGGGACATAAAAACCTTACAACCAAATGCAGAAAAGCAGAAATAGTAAATGTATCCTTTTCAGATCATAATTCAATAAAAATTTCATTCAATAATGGACAATGGAAAGAGAGGTTAAAAACTAATTGGTAATGAAACAATCTAATCTTAAAAAATAAATTGGTTAAAGAACAAATCATTTAGATAATTTCATTAAGGAAAATGACAACAATAAAACAACATGCCAAAATTTATAGGGCACAGCCAAAGTAGTACTCCAGAAAAATCTATATCTCTAATTGTTTATATCAATAAAATAAAGAAAAAGCAAATCAATGAACTGGGTGTGGAACTAAAAAAAAATTAAAAATCCTCAATTAAACACCAAATCAGAAATCATGAAAATCAAAGAAGAGATTAATACAATTGAAAGTAAGAAAACTGTTGAACTGATGAATAAAAATAAAAGTTAGTTTTATGGAGGAAAATAATAAAATAGATAAACCATTGGTTAATTTACTTTTAAACAAGGAAAGAAGAAAACTAAATTATGAGTATTAAAAATGAAGTGGATAAACTCACCATCAATGAAGAAAAAATAAAAACAATTGTTAGGAGCTGTTTTGCTTAGTTACATGCCAATAAATTTGACTAAATTAAATGGATGGATATCTACCAAAATATAAATTACTCAGATTAGCAGAAGAAAAAAATGAAATACTTAACCCAATCTTAGCAAAAGAAATTAAACAAACTATCAGTGAGCTCCCTAAGAAAAAATCCCCAGGACCAGATGGATTCATAAATAGATTCTATCAAACATTTAAAAAATAATTAATCTCAGTACTATAGAAACTATTTGGAAAAATAGGCAAAGAAGGAGGCCTACCAAATTCTCTTGATAACATAAATATGGTGCTGAGACCCAAACCAGAAGAGCCAAAATAAAGAAAAAAATTATATATTAATATCCCTAATGAATTTTGATGCAAAAAATTAAATGAAATACTAGCAAAGAGATTATAGCACTTTATCACAAGAATTATACATTATGACTATGAAGGATTTATATACCAGGGATGCAGGACTGATTGAGTGTTAGGAAAACTATTAATATCAATAACAAAATCAATAAAAATCTATGATTCTCTCAAGATGTAGAAAAAGCCTTTGACAAAATATAGCACCCATTCCTATTAAAAACACTAGATACCAAAGGAATAAATGTTTACCTTAAAATGAAAAGTAATATAAAACTAACAGCAAGCATTATCTCTAATGAGAATAAGCTAGAAGTCTTCCCAAAACAATTGGGGTGAAACAAGGATGCACATTATCACCTTTATTATTTAATATTGTCCTAGAAATGTTTTATACCAACAAGAAAAGAAAAATAAATTAAAGGAATTAGAATAGGCAATGAGGAAAAACTCAGAAACTAAGTATAGATCAACATCTCACACTGTTTATCAATATAAGATATGTACCAAAATGGGTACATGATTTACATATAAAAAGTGATAACATAAGGAAATTAAGAGAGCATAGAATAGTTTATCTGTCAGATTTATGGATAAGAAAGGAATTTAGGGTCAAAGAAGAGATAGAGAATATTGCAAAGTTTAAAGTAGATACTTTTAATTGTATAAAATTAAAAATTTTTTGCACAGATAAGAGTGATACAACCAAAATTATAAGGAAAGCCCAGGGGGGCAAGGGAAATTTTATAAGAAGTATCTTTGATAAAGGTCTCATTTCTCAAATATATAGATAACTTACTCAAATTTATAAAAAAAAAAACATGTCATTCCCCAATTAATAAATGATCAATACATATGACCAGGCAGTTTTTAGACAAAGAAATCAAAGCTATATAAAGTCATATGAAAAAATGTTTTAAATCACTATAGATCAGAGAAATGCAAATTAAAACAGCTCTGAGATAACACCTCACATTTATCAGAATGACTAATATAATAAAAAAGGAAAATACTAGATGTTGAAGGGGATGTGGGAAAACTAGGACACTACTGTATGCTGATGGAGTTGAGAACTGATCCAGCCATTCTGAAGAACAATTTGGATATAAACTATATATAAACGGGATGTAAAACTATGCATAGCCTTTGATCTAGCAAATCATTGTTAGCAGAAAAAAAATCTTTAACTTGAAAAGGCCACAAGCCAAACAAAACTAAAGTGGAAGGAATGTTGGTGCTTGGATTTTTTGTTTATAGATTATTATGCATTCAATGCAACCTCTCATGAAGAATCCAATTTTCTGCTGCTTTTGCTAATTTTGGTCAGAATTAGTTCAGTGTTTTGGAGGAAAGTGAGTGAGAGGAAAGATATTAGACTGACTACCAAACTGAAGGTCAACAGAATCATTGTGTTGACTTCATTGTATGAAATCCGCATCATGCTAGAAAACTGAATCACTTCTTGAACTAACCTGTCAAGCACTCAAACTCTTTTGCAGAGAGTGCAACTCTTTTGGGCTAGCCACATTGTTGAAGTTCTTGCCCCAAACTCATTTTTATGGAGAAATTGCATAGGGCAAATGCTCATCACTCTCAAGGTCTTTTTTAAGAACGTTGGATCTGATTGTACAACATAGGAGATATTGACACAGAACCATCCAGCATGCTGTGCCCTCATCAGAGAAGGTGCTATGCTCTATATTAAAGAAGAATTGAAGAAGAAATGTGAGATGTGCAAAATTAGAGAAGCCACCCTAATATTCATATAGACTATTAGTGACTGCCTTGTGGCAAAGCATTCTGAGTTCATATTGATCTCAATAGCCAGTTAGACAAAGTATAATGACTCAAATATAGTGGTGTGATTTTGGTACTCTTCAAGAACAAAAGACAAAAACCAACCACTAATAGGTCTATATCCCAAAGACATCCAACAAAGGGGGAAAGAGCTATTTATACAAAATATTTATAGCAACTTTGTTTGTAGTAGCCAAGAACTAAAAATCAAAGGGTTGCCCATCAATTGGGGAATGGCTAAACAAGCTGTGATATATGATTGTAATGGAATATTATTGTGATATAAGAAATGACAAGCAGAATGAATGGGATAAACTGACCTATGCCCTAATTATGACTTGAGACTTTGCAACAAGTTGAGCTATAACTAAAAGCTTCAGACATTAGATTATTTGAGATAAATTTACATTCCACTCTTGTCTCCCTTGCCCCACCCCTTTTCATTAGCATTAAATTCCTAATATTGGAAACAATGTGTCATTGGCTGGCATTCTTTGTTTCTGTGGTAGATTTTTAGTTTCTGGGTATTGTGATTAGGATGTAAGCCTGGACTCCTCCAACCAATGGGAGAATAGGTTAGAAAGGGTGTAGGGTCTATATAATCCTGTATTTGCAGTTTGTGCTTTGTACTGCTCTACTGAGGACACCTTTCTTGTGAGATCATAATAAATCCTTTTTGCTTTTTATCTTGAGGGTCTCTAAATTTAATTTAGGTAAGGATCTCTGTCCCACACAAGAAGATTTCAGAAAAACCTGGAAGGATTTACATGAGCTGATACATAATGAAATGAACAGAACCAGGAGAATGTTATAAACAGTAATGGCAATATTTTTCAATGGAGAGCTATGAATGACAGCTATTTTTTAGCAATACAATGTTTCAAGATGATTCCAAAGGACTAATGATGAAGCATATTATCCTTCTCCAGAGAAAGAACTGATATTGATTGAATACAGACTGAAGCATGCTATTTTTCATTTTTATTTTTTTCTTTTATTCCAGTTGACTTGTACAAAATGACTATAATGGAAATTCTTACATGATTGCACATGTAGAACCTATATCTGATTGCTTACCATCTCAGGGAATGGGGAGGAGAAGAAAGGGGAGAAGAATAAAATTTGGAACTCAAAACTTTAAATAAAAATGTTTTTAAAATTGAAAAAAAAACTCCTCCTCCTTCTCCTCTTCCTGCTCCTCTTCCTCCTCCTTTTCCTCCTCCTCCTCCTCCTCCTATTACTACTCCTACTACAAAGATTATCTGACAAACTTTGGGCTACTGCTAACTAATATATTTCCTGAAGACCTTTCTTTTCTAATCCCTCAATTGACCTTGTAGATTTTCCTCAAAATCCCTTCTACATCTTCCAATTATTGAGTACAGAACTACTATTTTCTATTATGAATTTGACTAGTGTTGATTTATCTTTTCTTAGATATTATAATTCTGTCTATGAATAATTCCAGGTGGCTTTGTGATGAAGAAATGTACTATGGCTGACATCAAGGAAGATTTATGGATTTCCCATGTCCTGGAAACAGTGGAGACCGGAAATAAATTCTCTATCACTGGTGAAAAGTCAGTCTGTAACCTAGAGTAAAGTGGGAAGTGGGAAGAAGAGTCTCATTCCTCTTTAACTAGTTTAAATATTGGCATAAATTCATAACTTCATGCTTTTACTCTTTATATATCTGAAATGCATAAATTTTTTCCACGACAGCTTTTTTTTTGCCCAAGAATTTTTTACATAATCCTAGGTATATAGATATATAAAATATATATACAAATTAAAACATTTGCTGATAACAAGTCATAATTTTGTAACACCCAATTCAATTATATGACCCCAGATGGAGTCTTGACTCAAGTTAAAGAAATTTTGGGCGAAAGTGCTTTATAGTCATATCATTCCTTACCTTTTCTTCAGTTCAACAAATTATATTCAACAAACATTTGTCTGCATCTATTGCACAAATGGCATTGCTTTTGCAAAGCCCTTCATTCCTCAATTGCCAGACATAAATCAGAGAAATAGAATTCATTTTAATTTATCTATGTTGTTAGAAATTTATCTAATTGTTAGAAAATGAAGTTCAGCTGCTGCTTAAAAAAAATAAAACAACCTCACTTTTTATGTAGTTCCTCTCTCACTAGGCTATTGCAAAAGAATTCCTTCTTTCACTTCTGTCACCAGAATATTCATTTGGCTTCCTCTTGGTTTGTCACATCAGTATTCAGTCTTCAAATATCAAAAATTAGGTAGCTCACTATTCTTTATTACTTTTACCCACCCTAGAACTAGATAGCTTCTGAGATCTCTTCCAGTGCTTGAGATGCTATGATTCCCTATAGGGAAGGAACAAGCTTAATGCTTTCTCTAAAATAAGCAGATAATTCCAGGAACCCTAAACTTTCAGCAACTCAAACAGTAGTTCATATTAAACTTCTACCTACCAGTTTTCCATACCCCCAGGAGTAGTCTGGATTTCAGTTCCTAACCTTACAGTAAAAGGTGAGAACAAGGAGAGAGGATGGGGAGGGCAATAAGAGATAAACATTGGGGAGATAAAGAAGTTAATACTTTTGAAAAGGGTAATGAAAAAGGACAGTAGAAATCAGATAAGGTTTACTTTGCAAGAGAAAGTGAGTGGAGTATTGATTTAGATTTGGAAGGGATTTTACTTGCCTTTTGGCCTATCCTCATTTTACAAGTTTTATAATTAGGTCCAAGAGGTTAAATGACTTGACCATGGTCACTAAGTATTAAGGGAGAGACCTCAACTTTGGATCCAGTTTCTTTTATTCTAAGGCCACTGCTTTGCTTACTCTATCATATTTGAAAGGGACCATACTGTTAAGGTCAGGAAAGGAACCCCAAAAGGTTGGGGTTACAGACCACTGTTGCAAGGTGTCTCAAAATAATTTTCAGACTTGTACCCATTTCTTAAGTCAAGAGGCAAAGTTTATTGTAATTGTAACACCATTACAAGTAGTCTAAACTCCAAGAGAATTTAGCAAAGAAAAAGAAGCAAAGAAACAGTTATCTAGTTCTTCATGTTATAGATATGCTAATTTTATGGCCCAGAAGTAGGACCAAGGAGTGGTCTCTGGAATTTGGTTCTCATGGACCAACAGATTATCTATCTGACAGTCAGCAATGAAAAGAGGAGTGATCTATTCACTATTGTCTCAGGAATTTCATCTATGGGACTATCCTGAGGCCAGAAAACTTCAGAATAAGACAGATTGTTATTCTTAGATTGGGTTTGGGAGTCCCCTGGGCCAGACTCCAAAGCCAGAGGACTTAGAATTATTGATGTTGTTAGAATAGAACCCCCCTAAAGTCAGGAGACCTCAAAATCATTGCTGTCTCCTCAATACCAGAGAGCCATATAATGGAGATTCCTTTCCTTCCCAACTCTGAGATCTCTCCCTTTCCAAAACCAGTATTACCATTAAATTTACCATGTGCACTGGGTTTCAGGCAAAGGGGAATGAAAAGGACAAAGGAGTCTTTACAAAGATGATCTTTTGTATGAATGTTTGCCTTGAGAGGTCTACTGTTCTGAAAGAAAGAGGAGGGAGTCCCACTGCACTAGTTTACCCTGCTCAGATCACATTTGAGTATCATTTTCTGTTGTGGGTGGCACATTTAAGTAAGGGAACTGAAAAGGTAGAGAGTATTCAGAGGAAAGCAAGAAGCATGAAGTAAAATTTTAAGAACATGACATAAGAGGATAGGTTGAAGGAACTGGAGAAGACCAAGTATGCACTCAGTCAGTCATTTATAAAGTGTTTACTTTATGCCAGGCACTGTGCTAAGTGTTGGGGATATAAAGAAAGGCAAATCACCAGTTCTTGCCTTCAAGGAATATGCATTCTAATAGGGAGACAATATGTAAATAACTAGGCACATATAAGATATAATATAAATGAAGATAATCTGAAAGGGGAAGACATTAGCATTTGGAGGAACCAGAAAAGATTTCATGCAGAAAGTGAGATTTAAATTGAACTAGGAAAATGACAGTGATGACAGGATAGAAAATTCTAACAGAGAAGACAGATATACAGAAATAATAAGATAGAAGATAGAGTGATGTGTTAGAACTATAGTTCTCAAAATATGGTCTTGGGACTATTTAAGCCAAGACCCTTTCAAGGATTCCATAAGGTCAAAACTATTTTCATAAAAATGCTGACATTTTTATTTCTAACACGATAAATATTGATAGATATTACCCATATAAACAAAAAGCTCTTCAGTGAATTCTTCATAATTTTTATGTCAGTAAATGGATCCTGAGACCCAAAACATTTGAGACCTGTGGTGTTAGAGGAATTTCCAGGAAGCCAGAATAAAGTGCATTATGGAGGATATAGAGGAGAGAAAGGTGTAAAGAAGGATGGAAAGATAGAAAAGGGCCAGACTATGAAGGACTTTAAATGCCAAGCCAGGAAATTTAAGTTTGATCCTGGAGCTAACAAGGAGTAACCATAGTACATGGAGCAGTGGGGTGACATAGTTAGACTTACACTTTAGAAAAATTACCTTGGCTGGAGAAGTTGAGAATGGTTGAGATCAAGGTGAAATTAGAGTAACATATTTTAGCAGGGGAGCAGCAAAGTGATGCAATGGAGAGTGTGTCAGGTCTGGAGACAGGAAGACCTGAGTTCAAATTTTACCTCAGGCACTTACTAGCTCTGTGACTCAGGACCAATAACATAACTGTTTGCCTCAGTTTCCTTAGCTGTAAATTGAACTGGAGAAGAAAATGGCAAACTACTCCAGTATCTTTGTTGTGTTGTTGTTCAGTTGTATCTGATTTTCTGTGACCTCATTAGGAATTTTCTTGTCAAAGATACTTCAAAATAGTATCACCCCTGTGGGGTCATGGAGAGTCAGACACTAATGAATAGCAACATGGCAAAGGTACTGAAATAGTTTGCCATTTTCTTCCCCAACTAATTTTTTTTATAGATGAAGAACTGAGGCAAATAGAATTAAGTAATTTGCTCAAGGTCACACAAGGTAAGTGTCTGAGGCCAGATTTGAATTTAGCAAGAAGAGGAACCTTCCTAATTTCAGGTCCAGCACTCAATCCATTTTGCTACCTAGTTGCCAAGAAAACCCCAGAATGGAGTCACAAAGAATTGAACATGACTGAAAAGATCAAAAAGCAGCAAGTCTTTTTTTTTTAAATAATAGCTTTTTATTTTTCAAAATATATGAAATAGTTTTTTAACATTCATCCTTGCAAAACTTTGTGCTCTAAAATTTTATCTCTCTTTCCTCACCTCCCACCTCCCTTAGAAAGCAAGCAATCCAATATAGGTTAAACATGTGCAATTTTTCTAAACATATTTCCACATTTATCACGCTGCACCAAAAAAAAATCAGATCAAAAAGGAAAAAAAAATGAGATTTCTTTTAAAAAAAAAACAAAAAAACCCAAGCAAGCAAACAACAACAATAAAGATGAAATTACTATGTGGTGATCCACATTCAGTCCCCACAGTCCTTGCTTTGGACACAAATGGTTCTCTCAAATCCATTGGAATTAGCCTGAATCACCTCATTGTTGAAAAGATCCAAGTCCATCAGTTTGTTTCTGTGTACAGTGTTCTTTTGATTCTACTCATTTCATTTAGTATCAGTTCACGTAAGTCCTTCCAGGCCTTTCTGAAACCATTCTGCTGATTATTTCTTATAGAACAATAATATTCTAATACATTCATATACCATAACTTAGTCATCTCCCAATTGATAGGCATCCACTCAGTTTCCAGTTCCTTGCCACTACAAAAAGGGCTAAACAGCAAGTCTTACCAAGGAAAGGGGCTGCCTCTTCATTTGAGAATAGAGTAGAAGGGATAGCAGAGGGAAATATTTAAGTTATGTGTGATGAAGAGAGAACTTGGGGGGAATTATAGGGATTCAATTTTTTCAACAAAGTTTGAGTTATATCTGTATCAAGGGTAGGAAGAAAGAATGATATGGAAGATTTAAGGAGACCTAAAACTCTCTACAACTGCTGTATAGAATGAGATATTAGATCAATTAAAGAAGAGTTGAATATTTTCCTTGCTGAAGTAAGAACCCAGTTAAGAACAGATAATGAAAATTTATAGTGAGCTTAGTTAGTATAGTTTCTTATTTTCCTCCAGGTTCTTTCAGCAGCAAGGGAGATATATGATAAGAGAGTAATTCAGCTGTTTTCAAGTTTCTGAAAAAGTCTTTTGGAGAAGAGACTAGACTTGTTCTCCTGAGCCCTGGGAGCAGAACTAGGAATAATAGAGTAAAGTTTCAGAGGCCACATATAAGTGTAGCCTGCTTTTAGCCCCACCAGAGTCTGACCCACTCAGGAGACAGAAAGGGACTTAATGCCTGATCAAGAGAGTTTACCCAATATTTCCCAAATTTCATGGGACTTGAGTGGACTTCAGGAAAAAAAGAAAGAAGATGAAAGGAGAATACCATTTCCAGCATGAACCAAAAGAAACTATAATATAGTTACAAGGGAGTCATCAAAACTAATTAAGGTATTTAGACCAGTGCTTCTTAAACTTTTTCCACCTTTTTGCCCAATAAATTTTTATGTGACCCTGGGTATAGGTATATATAATATAAGTATCCAAATCAAACTTTTACTGATAAAAATGATAAAGAAAATTGTTTTAAAACAATTATTTGGTATTTATATAATTTTACCATTTATTAATGTCAAAGCAAATACTTATGAAATGGATGTTCTTGTTTATTTTTACATAAATAATTAAATTTTGGAGGAATATTTGATACTTTTTGCTGTTGATAAATATTTTGCAATGCACACATTCAATTAAAGTTTAAATTTAAGAAGGTTTGGTTTAAAGCATGGTGCAAAATGTGAGGTAGGTACACAAGACAGGGACTTGCAGCCATGGGTGATTAGTGACCTCAGCCTCAACCCAGCTAATAACTTCTTTCTGCTCCTATGTTTTTCACCTAGGGAGAAGAATATTCTGCTGCAAGAAAAGAATACTTTCCTATTTTGCTTTGTTCTGTTTCTAGAGGCAAGAAAAGTTGAGGCAGTCAAGGAGAGAGAAGGGTTTTAATTTCTAGAACTGTTTTGCTTTCATTGTCCATGTTTGCCCCCCATCTAAATGGAACCTGGGAATTTTAATACTCTACACTCCCTCAGTGGAGGCAATCTGGCATAGGAGGGTACTACAGATCTAGAGTAGAATGTCTAAATCCCACTGTCTTAGATTAAGATAGTTAGGCGACACATTGAGTAAGTGGAAGTCTGAATTTGAAACCTATCTAAGATTCTTACTAGCTTCATGATCCTATACAAGTCAATCGACCTTTCTTAGCTTCAGTTTCATCCTTTGTAAAATAGGGGGAATAATAGCACCTTCCTGACCTGTTATGAGGATCAAATGATATGTTATATGTGTACAATTCTGTGCAAACTTTAAAGTGTATACACACATATATATGCATGTAAATATATATGTAAAACATAAAATACACATGCTATTTGTATTATACATATGAGCATATATATGTACTATATAAATGCTAACAATTATTATTATTCCAGCCTCAGCTCTTCCTTTAACTAGCTATGTGATCTTGATTGTCTCATAACATATCTTTTCAAGGACAGAAATGAATTGTAAGGTGTTGGAATGAATGTCATGTAGAGTAAAAGAGAAGTTAACAAGAAGCAACCACTGGCTTTTCTCTGTTGCTTTAGAAACTTTATGCAATACTGAACTAAGAAAATACAGTGCTTTTTTAGGACTTCTATTATAAAATTAAGTTATAAAATATTAAAATATCTTGTTTTCTCAAGAATTACTGATATATATGTAAACTAGATTAAAAATAAATTATGAGATTGGATTCATTTACCTCTTTAATATTGCAGCAAGTTTACAACTGAAATCAAAGCAAATCTCCTTTGCTGATAGGTAATTGAAAAGAATATGCCTACAATCTAATAAGTCTTTTATTCAGATAATTTTTTAACCCAATGCAATCAGTCATGTACAGTATTCTTTAACAAGAAGAGGGTTTTTTTCTTAATTCAAATATGTCAGATATTTATATTTGCATTCTCATAGTCTAAAATAAGTATTTTAAGAATGAAATTTAAGAAATCAATACTTCCTTATAAAGGCGTTTCATAGTTTAAAATCAGTATTTCACTTCAGACTGAAAGGTATCCAAATTAGGAGTAGTAACTTCATTTATTTGAAATTAATTCAGTAATTACTGTCACTGGTTTTAATGTATTGGAAAAAATGCATGCATGCATGCACACACACACAGAGCTTCCTATAAGTGATCAAGATTAAACTAGTTTTACCAGTGCTCTACACATAGCAGGGTGCTTAATAAATGTTTGCTGAATTGAATTATGCTCACAGCTTACTATCTGTTTGCAGTAAATGGACTATAAATTTGAAAGAAAATTTGTGGAAATTCTTCATATATTTGACTTCATCATTCACAACAGTCCAATTAATTCTGTATTTGATGTTTAAAATGAAGGCTTAAATTAAATGAGTCCTGTTTTGGAAATAAACAGATTGTTATGATGATTTAAAGACCAGTATTAGGGTGGATATGATTTAGAAAATTCATAAATGTGTATCAACACTTGCATCAAACTGGCCAGCCTCTTTTTTTAAAATCAGCTGATGTTAATGTTCAGATGCTTTTTTGTACCTTGTTGCTGAATTTTTTTTTTTTGCATTTCAACATATCAAGATACAATAGTTATTACTTATACAAAAAAAAAGAAATTCTATGCAAGACTGTGGAGCTGAGATATAGAATTGAGAGGTTGAACTTCAGAGTGTTCCTTGCTACTCTAATACATCTTTCCTTATTTAATGACCAATAACATTTAATAGGAGTATCTAAATAGTGCAGGGGCTGAAGTGCCAGGCCTGGAATCAGAAAGGTCTAAATTAAAATCCAAACCCAGACACTGGCTATTTAATTCTGGACAAATTATTTAACCCTGTTTCCTCAGTTTCTTCATCTGTGAAAATGAGCTGGAGAAGAAAATAGGAAACTACTCTAATATTTTTGCCAAGAAAACTCCAAATGGCGTCACAAAGAGCCAAACAACAGAAATGACTAAACAACATCTAATAGCAGTGCTCCTGATCCAATAAAAACTACAATTCTGAAGTCTATATCATGCCATGCAATTTCTGTGGAATGATGAGATAATATTTGTTTGAGAAATGTTTCAGTTACTTGGTTTCCTTAGAAATGGTTTTTACTTCCCCTTTAACGAAGTTAAAAAATTTTTTTTTGTTTTAATGCTCCAGAAAATTTCTAACTATGGTCACTAGGTGGCAACATAATGACTTTTTTTGCTTGCTTTGTGGCCTCAAACAGGTCAGGAGGAGATGAATGGCTTTTCCATTTAGGACATTTGCCTTTCTTTTATAGTACAAGAAATATAAATTTAACAAAAAAAAAAAAAAAAACTGTTTCTTATCACTGATTGGCTTCCTAAAGTGAGTAAAATCCTTAAGCCTTTCTAAATCTTTCTCTGCTCCAGTCTCAGAGTTCAAAGTGGCCCTTCTTGACAAGGCTAATTCTTGTATTTATGCCCTTAACCTTATTCCTCCCGGGCTCCTTTGATAGCTTGTCCTTTCAATAATTTCTCCTCTTTTATATTGAGTTTTTCTCTTTTTTGTGTGTGCTTAGGCAATTAGGGTTAAGTGACTTGCCCAGGTTCACACAGGTAGGAAGTATTAAGTGTCTGAGGTCGAATTTGAATTCAGGTCCTCCTGACTTTCTGGTACTCTATCACTGTGCCATCTAACTGCCCCAGGTTTTCTCTTTCTAGTTATTCTTTCTCTTCTACCTCATGCTCAGATTTCTTCCATGGTCAAACAAAGCCAAAATAAAAACAAAAATTTTGATCCTACCTCAAGTTATCAGTCTATATTCCTCTTTTCTTTCACAAACTCTGAAAAACTCTTCTACATTCCCTCCCTCCATTTCCTCACCCTGGGCTTTGAAAAATGAGTTTCCTCCTGTTCTATCCAGAACCAGGCCATCACAATACTTGAGGCCAAACTAAAGCTTCTTCGCCCTTCCAATTCCAGCTCTTCTACTTATGAATGAACTTCTTGAAAGTACAAATTATTTTATGGATTGCATTTGCATCCCTTTTGTTTAACATACTTCTTGGCACATAAAAATAATAATAAATACTTTTTTTATTCATTCATTTGCTTTTCAACCTCTAGCAATCTCCCTTCTGACCCCTGACTATTGAACAGCATACTCAAAGGTTTTTTTTTTTTTAATAATTCCCAATATCTAAATCTGATTTTTGTCTTGGTCTTCAATTTCATTGAATTTTTGCAATGTTTAACTGTATTGCTTGTTCCTGTCCTCCTGAATATGCTCTTTTCCCTTGACTAATTTAATATTTCTATAGTATCCAAAGCACCATTTCCCCATACCCTTTCTCTCTGTCTCCCAAGCTACTCAATGTTCAAGATATTCTGAACCTAAATGTATTCAAAAACATAGCTCATTAGCCCAAATTAATATACTTTCTATTACTAGTAGCCAGAGGGGAAAAATTGTTCAAAGCAAAGATGTTTAATGAAATAAAGTAATAAGTAGCAGTAAATCCTTCTCTTGTGAACCTGGGCACGTTCTCCCACAAATAAACACACACACACACACACAAATAACACACACACACAGATATACATACACTTTTAGTTAGAAAAGTGGTTTTGTTGTATGAATGAGGGATGGCCAAACCCATAGAGAAGATATAAGCAGGGAGTAGGACACAGAAGTAAAAGTAGACATACTGCAGAGCCCCTGATGTCTTCTGTCATTGCAGCTCTGCTAACCTTGCTTCCTACTGGGCATCCCATTTCTACTCATATCCCCAAGATTCCTGGCCTCAACTGCTCCACTGTTCTACTCTCCCTGCTTCCATTTACTGGCCCAATCCTCTATTGAGATGGGATTGGTTGATCTCTGATTCAGTACTCCATGACACACATCTAATTTCTGCTGTAACCTTAAATAATAACTTATTTGCTAGGAAATTAAACTTCAGACTTTTTACTTTGGTCATTTCTAAAGGCTTTCATCATGCCATTGCCTTCACCACTGTCATTTATGTGAAAATAGGTAAAAAAATGAGGTGGTAAAATAGGTGGAACATTGGAAGTTGAATTAAGAAGACCTAAATTCAAATCCAGCCTCAGATACCTACTGGTTTTACAATAAGCAAGTTACTTAATCTCTGTCTGTGTTAGTTTCTCCATCTGGTGACTGGGGATAATAATAGAACCCACTCAGGAATAGATGATATTTGAAAAAAATATTTTTTGCAAACCTCAAAGTGCTATATAAATGCCAGTTATTGTCTCCTCTTCCCTCCTCCCACATCCCTTTGTATGTGACATATGCGTAATATACACATATGAAACTCAATGAAGCATATGTGATATATGCAAACACATTTGTGTGCATGCATACAGATGTATATACACACATATATGTGCATATACATATATGTGTGTATATATATACACATATATACATATATATGTGTAAAACCCTGCTAGAAAAAGAAAATATGCATATACACATGCATAAATCATTTTCTAGCAGGGTTTTCTGATGTGATTTTTATGGGGCAGACCAATTATTCTATGATAAGTCACTTAAGCTCTTGGTCCCAATTTCCATTTCTTTAAAATGAAGGGCTTGAATTATGATGGCTTCTAAAGTCATTTCCAATTCAAATGTTATATAATGTTATCAAATGATTCTGTTCTTAAATGTTCACAGATATCCACATGTATATATGTATATGTGTATATACATGTATGTGTGTATGATAGGTGTAAATCTTCAGTGAGTTCCTCTGATACTAGGGCATTCATCTCCTCTTGAATATGGGTTCTACCAAAAAACTACCCAAGGTTCAAGATATTCTCGGGTTCTGCATTCATACAAAACTATAGCTCATGAAAACTAATGTTTTATTTTGCTAGACAACAAAGGATGAAATTAGTTAAAAGAAATGTATCTAATGGAATAGCACAATAACAAATGCAGCAATAGAATGTTCTCACATGAATCTGGGGTATACTCTCACCTGAATACAAATACCACCAACAGAAAGAACAGGTATACATAGACGTTGATGAGGTCCTGGATAGCTAGGTGGGGTTAGCAGAGAAAGCCTGAAGTACTAGTAAGATTATAATACTCTCTGAATCAAACAAGAAAGGGCACTGATGCAATCAATTCAGCTTTACATTCCCATCTATGGTGGAGGTCTTGGGAAATCCCACCTAACTACCCAATCAGAAAGCCAAGTAATGATGTCAACCTCCCAAGGTTAAATTTCCCCTATAAATCTGCTCATAGCCTAGACCATTTTTGCTAAATTCCTTTTAAGCTTAGCCAGCCATGGCATTCTTCCTCATGATATCTTTCTCCTTGTAATAGCTAACTGACTGTTAGGCTGCTAAACTCTTCTATGGATTGAGCATGCCAGTTAATGGCATACCCCCACATCATTAAGTATTTTTCTCTTTCTCCTGATTAAATGTGAGCTCCACTAATGACTTGTCTTTTCCCTTGTTAATTATTAAAACCCCTTTCCTTCCTAATTATATGCTCTCCTGAATCTATTTCATATTTACCTCTTCAATGTATCTGTAACCTCTTCTTGTAAGTAAAAGATACCTTTTGGCTAAGAGAATCCCATTGTGAATTCTTCACATGTTCCATGTACCTTATATTTTGAATTAGGACCTCATTACATGTGTAGGTTGAAACTCATGTAGGAAAAACATATTGCCAGGGCACATATATGGAGGGGCAGATAGTCAGAGAGGGGAAATACATATGGCCAGTGCCAGGCTTATAAGAAATATATATGGTCAGTACCCATGCCTCCAGCATCTTTTGGGGATGTTACCATGTACCTTTACTGGGCCTGTTCCATGATATCTTCCGATTTGTCTAAATCTCTGCTGATATTCCAGCAAATACTGTTCTAAATTACTTGCTTCACTTACAATATGTCCAGCAACAAACAGACCTTCTTGGCATTAAACCCCCTTCAATAGTCTTTTTTATTTCTCCTGCTAACCCATCTGACCATTCCTCTACAGATCTCCATCTGTGGATTTATCATTCATCTTCTGCCCCAACATGTATAATCTCCAAAGACTTTGCTCTGACCTTCCTTCTCATCTTTCTTCTCTCACCTTTGGTCATCTCATCTTGGATTCAGTTGTTTGTTTCTTTGCAAATGATTCACAAATCTATAATAAAATCCCAGTCTTTACCCGGAATCCCACTTTTGTATCTCCAGCCACCTGCTCACCACCTCCATCTGTATATTTCACAAGCATTTCATGCCCCAAATTGTATTCATTAAGATTTATAAACTAGCCCCTCCTACAACTACTTTCTCTTTTCCTTCTAAAAACAGGACCATTCTCAGGGGATAGAATGTTGGATTTGGAGTCAGGAAGACCTGAGTTTTAATTTTGCCTCAGATGCTTCCTAACTGTGTGACCCTGGGCAAGTCACACACTTTCAACCTCAATTTCCTCATAATATCATCTGCCTCTCAGGGTTGTTGTGGAGAGCAAATGAGATAATATATGTAAAGCACTTTGCAAACATTAAGTAAAAGGAGGGAATATACATTTAATGAGTCCTTACTACAAGTCAGGCACTGTATTAAGCATTTTACAAATATTTTTTCACAAAGTCCCCACAGTACAATACTAGAAGGTAAATGCTATTCCCATGTTTGCATCAGGAAAATGAGAGAAATAGCAGTTAAATGTCTTGCCTAGGCTTTACAAAGCTGGTATTTGAGGTCAAATGTGAACTCAGGTCTTCTTAACTCAGGCTCAGCATTCTATGCACTGTATTACCTAGATGCTATTTTGTAGCTGCTATCTAATTTCCTCTTGGTTTCTCAAGCTTATAACATTGTAACCATATAACCTTGTAAGGATTTTTAACTAGTTCCTCTCCATCACTTTACACATATAATCTGTTTCCAAGTTCTAATATTCTGTGATTTTTACCTGCCAAATATCTCTCTTGTTCCTGCTTTTCTATTCTCTTCTTCTTTTGGGGACTTTATTATTATGGCTCAGATAGTTTTCCTTCCTCCTGTTTCTTCCTTCTCCAATCCATGCTAGACTCTGCTCCCCAAGAAAACTTTGAATCCACTTTTCTGATCCTCTCATTGTTCTTCCCCAAAATCTTCAATGTCCTCCCAAATAATGTATCTTCTGCTGACACTGATCTTAAAAGTCCTCTACAATCTGACTCTATCCTATCCTTCCAGCCTTATCTCATGTTCTCCCCTTCATGTGTTCCTCATTCTCTCCAAACTGAACTATTCTCCTTATTCTTATCTTGTCATCTCCCAAATGCTTACTTTGTTCAGTCTCTCAGACTTAGAACAGACTTCCTAGATATCCATCTCATTCTTTTCCGTGTAGCTGCTCCCTTCTGTATTCAGACACTGCCCCCCATGAGTCTATCCTTTCTTCCTCTCTTCAAACTTCTCAGAATTGTCCCTCTCTTTTATTTCATTTTCCTAGTGATTTATATTGGAAATTATTTATTGGAATTTATTGGAAATACCATTAAAGCAGGACCCAATCCCACCTCTTTGTATTGTCAATTCTTAGCATATGTTAGACATAGTAAAAGCTTATTAAATGTTTTCTGAGTTAAATAGAATTAAATTTAATAAAGTGATTTTATTAAAAAACAAAACATTTAACTTTGTTTCTATCATATTACATGCTGCATAAGCCTTTAATAAATGATGAAATAGAAACATTATGAAGGTGTGTTTTAACCAGTCTGTTGAATTAATTTTGCAAGTCTGTTCATGAAACCAAGTTGGTGAACAGCTATAAAATCAACACATAATCATTCCAACATAAATCAATTTCTTTCTAGATACATACAGATCTTTATTTCCTATATTTTCAAAGGAGTAGATGTTGACTGGCCATATTGGCCTATTATTTGTGATCTTTTAAGAAATCAATATGTCAATCAGCCAAACATTTATTAAATATCTACCATGAGTAGGGAGCAACTAGGTGGCTCATTGGATAGAAAGCCAAACCTGTAAGCAGAAAGACTCAGATTCCTGAGTTTAAATATGGATTCAGACACTTATTAATTGTGTGATCCTGGACAAATCACTTAATCTTGTTTGCCATGGTTTCTTCATCTGTAAAATGAACCAAAGAGGGGCATGGCAAAGCACTCCAGTATCTTTGTCAAGAAAACTCCAAACAGACACAGAAAGAGTCAGAAAGGACTGAAATGACAGAACAGCCAATGTTACATATTAGGCTCTGTGATTGGTATTGTTTCAAATAACAAAACAATCCTTATTTCTAACAAATTTCTATGCTAAGTGGAGAAAAAAACTTAATAGACATGTACTTAGGATAAAGACAAAGAACATAAACATAAATAAATACAAGGTAATTTTGAAAGATGGCATTAGTATTTGGTGAGCACCAGCAAAAGCTTCATTTAAAAGGCTTGTAATGCCGAAAAGCAAAGGAATCTGAATGAGTATCTCAAAGGAAGAAAGATATTCTATGGAGTAGAAAAGAAAAGGGAGATCTCTCTATGAATTGAGATTAGTCAGTGCAAGTATTTGTCAACATGTGTTGCTGAGTCTTCTGTGTTTTCAATATTGTTATAGAATTTATATAATGAAGACTTTTTCTATAAGGAAACCTTTAATTCCTCTTAGGGAAGACATAGACATGAGACATAAATGAACCTTATTTTTAGAGAATTTCTCTGGAGTTTTGGGGGTGGAGAAATAATACAAAGAGTACAAGAAAAATGTGATTTTGAGGAACTCAACTTAATCAACATGAGTGAAGAGTTAGACTTCTTTTTCTAGGAAGGGAACTCTCTGGGCCAGAAGAAATACTTTTTACCTTTTTTTTTTTTTTTTTTTTTAAGTTCTCAGAATTATCTTTATTGGCTACTGTCCCCAAGAATCTCATTGGATACCTTCATCTTGTTTCAGAAGTAGTAATTTTCATATGCTAGCTCTGTTTTCCAGGTCTCAAATCTTCTTTTAGCCATAGACTTGGGTTTTCCCCCCTCCACTTAATAGTATTTTCCCCAAATATTTGTAAAAATAATTTTCATCATTCACTTTTATAAAATTTTAATTTCTGCTTTTTTCCTTCCCTTCCCTTCCCTAAGATAGCAAGCAATCTGATATAGGATGTAAATGTACAATCATATTAAAACTATCATCACATTAGTTGTGTTATTAAAGAAGAATCAGAACAAAAGGGAAAAACCATGAAAAAGAAAATATATACCAAAAAAAATGGAAATAATACGCTTCAATCTGCATTGACTCCAAAATTGTTTTTCAGGATGTGGAAAGCATTTTACATCATGAGGTTTTTTTTTTAAACTGTCATATCATTGTATTGCTGAGAATTGCTAAGTCCTTTAAAACTGATCATCATACAATATTGCTATTACTGTGTGTTCTCCTAGTTCTTTAGTCATATACTTGCGAGGATGATTTTTGTAATTCAGATGACTGTACATGTAGCTCTATAAATTTTATCTTGTTATCTTCATGTTATCATCTTGTTTCATTTGCTCAACATTGTATAGACTATTGAGATATTTTTGGATTTTGTCATCAATCATGTTAAGTACCCTTCCTCCTCTGAAATTTTGTCTGAACTACAAATTTGATAAGGAAGTCATCTATATCTTTACCCAAGTCACTGAAAAAAAATTGGTAAAGAGCACAATACTAATCCCTGAGGTATTCCACAAGAGTACTTGTTCTAAGGTTATAGTAAGTTAATTATGATATTTTTGGGGTCTGACTAGTCAACCATTTCTGAGTCAACTTAACTGTAAATGAAGTATTTTACATCTCTCTATGTTGTCTACAAGAATAACATTTGGCATAAGAGATTGCCAAATAATTGCTTAAAAAATCTAAGCAAACATTGCCTTCCTTCTATAACATTTCCTTAATCAATCAGTTTAGTCACTGTCAAAAAAAATAGGGGCAGCTTGGCATGATCTTTTGTTAATGAAGTCAATTGTTAATGAAGTTTTGTTAATGAAGCTATGTTGCCTCTTTATGAATATCCTTCCTTTTCTCAATGTCTCAATAATGTGTCTAGTTTTTCCTTCCTGGGAATTGAAGTCAAGCTCATTGGAAGACACACTTTCCCTTTTCCTTTTTTTGAGACTTGAGACAACAGTTGCCTTTTTTAAGTCTTATAGCATTAATCTTTACATTAATTAGCTGTGTGACCTTGGAAAACTGTCTTGATGATTCTGGTCCTCAGTTTCCCCAGTTATAAAATAAGGAAGTTGGACATGGAAATCATCTTAATAATGTATTTATATAAAGCATTTGATACTTGGCAAAGTACTTTAAATACATTATTTGATTTGATCTACAAAATATCTCTGTGCAGTACTTAATATAAATATTTCTTCATTGTGTAATTGGGATCCTGGGGTTTAGAGAAATTAAATGACATTTCCCAGTGTCATAAAGGAAAGAGATAGAAGAAGAGCCAAGACCCAAAGTAGGTGTTTGGACTTCAATCTAGTGTTCTTTCCAATCGACTACCTTACTACTCTTAGACCTTTCTAATTCTAAGGCTGGATGAATCAGTGCAAATACACCAATAGACACAGACATTTATGTCAACTTCAAGTCTATGTGGGGAACAGAGGGATGAATGGGAAATAAATGACTAATTTGAAAGTCCAAAGCAGTTTCTGTGAAATGGATTCTCATTGCTTCTGTTATTTTAAAATCATTTCAAGTTACTTATTTATTTTTTTGTGAGCAATTGGGGTTAAGTGACTTGTCCAGGGTCACACAGCTAGAAAGTGTTAAGTGTCTGAGCCTGAATTTAAACTCAGGTCTTCCTGACACTAGGGCTGGTGTTCTATCCACTGTACCATCTAGCTGCCCTTCATGTGATTCATTTATTAAAAGGCCTTGTTTTATAATAACTAATATTTAAAGCCAGCGGAGCTAGATAGTTCACAGCAGCAAAGTTCCTTGTTGTTATTTTATTAAGCAATAGTTAACATATTCTTTCTTTTTTTAAAATTATTTTCTATCACCCCTGGAAAATAGCAAAGGGAAAATAATCTCTAGAATATTAACTGCCTTTGAAATGGAAAGATATCATGTGACTGATATTGTGACATGATCCAGGAAGACTAGAACTGGCCATGTGACTAACTAGAAAAATATCAAAATTTTATCACCCCAGCCTTCTATTTCCTAGCACTCTTGTATTCCAGTCACTCAAGTATTAGAAGTACAAGAGAATGAAATAATCTGGAAAGCACTAGAAAGATTTGTAGGAAGTAATTTATGAGAGTGCTAATTTCCCTTCCTGGAAACTTCATATCCTTTTTGCTATTATTTTACAAAGGAGTGGCTTTCTTCTGTCCAAGGTTTGGCATCTGTAAATGGAAATGATTTTTCTTTCTTGTAGTTTTCTTTTCTTACCCAACATGAAAGCCATAGAATTTTAGAGCTGGAAATTATTTTAAAGCTTATCTAGTGCACTTTCATTTTTTGGAAAAAGAAATTGGGAACCAGAGAGATTAATTGACTTGTCCAGGATCAGACAATTAGTTATTGTTAGGGACAGGATTTGAACTTAGCTCTGGATTCCATATTTCCTAAATCCAAGTCCAACATTTTCTACTATACTGATTCTCCTTTGTTTGAAAGAAAATTGTACCTTCTTATGGCACAATGACTCTATCTATTAATTTACAAATGAATTAGGAAGCCAGGTACCTAATTCATAAAACAAGAACTTTATGTATCTCTTGATTATGCATGAACTATTACAGGAAAAAAGAAAAACAAAATACAACAAAACAAAGAAAGTCTAATATTCCTATTCTGACCCTACATAAATGGACCATCTCTTTATGTTGGTGTTGTTTGTCAGGTACTTTTATATTTTTTAAGTTAATATTCTCCTTTTTCTTATTGTAGAAAAGGAATTGGTCCCCGAATTCCTTCAGCTTCAGGTATAATCACAAAAAAGGAAGAGATAAAATTAAACTAAATTAAACTAAATATAAGGATGCTCTTCAATTTACTGTCTTAGTTATCTGGGGTACTAAGATGTGACTCTCTTAGTCATCTCAGGGTCCCCTAGCCAGTACATGTGTGACTTCAATCCAGGTTTTTGTGATTCTAAGCTTAGCTCTCTAGCCACTATGTCTCATTGACTTTCAAGGCATTCAGTTATCCAGTTATATAAAGACTATTTTGTTAGGTTATAAAAAGAACTTACCATATATTTAATCAAAATTCTATTATTTTACATATACCCTTTTACATAAAAAAAGAAAATTTCTATCAACTGCCACCCAGATTGCACAAAATAGGTCCCACCTAGGTGAGTCTTAATGTTTAATATGAAACAATTTGGGCTAGAGGAAAGAATACTGGAGTTTAGTTTGTAGTCAGAAGATCCAGATTCAATTCTGGCTGTTGTCAGTGGTTCAAAGCTTACAGAATTGTAAAATGAACTGTACTACCTACCTAATAGGACTTTAGAGGGAAAGGTTCTGTGGTAAGAAAGACTTGATAGGTCAGTCCCTGGTAGTTTAGGTATGATATTCAATAGAAATAAAACTCTCATAGAAGATCTGACTGAAAGGCCATTTCCTTAGTCATTTTAGAGGAACAAAATTCAATAAGCGTATTCAGCAGGATTCCAACGATTCAGCTAAGCATAATTTCCATCCTTCTTGTGTTGACCACTGGATAAGCATCAGAGAGGAAGTCTAGAGTATTTAGTCCCTTGAGGCAATTAAAGACTATATATATATATATTTGCTGAGGCAATTGGGGTTAAGTGATGTGCCCAGGGTCATACAGATTAAGGATTAAGTGTCTGAGGCCAGATCTGAACTCAGGTCCTCCTGACTTCAGCGTTGGTGCTCTATCCAGTGCACCACCTAGCTGCCCCAATTTCAATACATTTTAAGGAAAAGACGTAGCCCACATATAAATGTAAATGGTCATCATCATCATTATTATCATCACTATTTTCACTATTTTTCTTACATGCCACTCTCTCTCTAATTTCCAATTTTTTAAAACTTTTTTTCCTCCCTTAATAGTATTTTATTTTTAAAAATAGTTTTTAGCATTCATTGTTGTAGAATTTTGAGTACCAAATTTTTTTCCCTTTCCCCTTCCTTCCTTTCTCCCCAAGACAGCAAACAATATGATATAGGTTATACATGTACAATCATTTTAAACATATTTTCATATTAATTATGTTGTGAAAGAAAAATCAGAACAAAAGGAAAAAAACACAAGAAAGAAAAAAAAAACAAAAAAATGAAAATAGTATGCTTTGATTTATATTCAGTCTCTATAGTTCTCTCTCTCTGCATGCAGATGGGATTTTCCATTCCAAATCTATTGAAATTGTCTTGGATTACTGAATTTTTGGGAAAAGCTAAGTTTATCATAGATGATCCTCACATAATCTTGTTAATGTGTACAATGATCTCTTGGTTTTGTTTGCTTCACTCACCATCAGTTCATATAAGTCTTTCTAGGTTTTTCTGAAATCAGCTTGCTCATCATTTCTTATAGAATAATAATATCTCATTACATTCACATACCATAACTTATTCAGCCATTCCCTAATTGATGGGTATCCACTCAATTTTCAATTCCTTGCCAACACAAAAAGAGCTGCTATATTTTTTGCATATGTGGGTCCTTTTCCATCTTTTATGATGTCTTTGGGACAGACCCTGTTGGACCAAAGGGTATAAACAGTTTTCAAGCCCTTTGTTGAATTTTTGTAGAAAGGAAAATAGTTTTCTGTTGCAAGCTAGCCAAGGTCTCAAGTGAAATGCTTCAAACCCTGTCACACACCTGTGTAGACTTGAATTATGGCCTGTTCTCAGTCCTATACAATTTTTGAGTCCTCCAATTTTTTGTTGTTTGTTTTTTACCATACTGTAATCCCTTTTGTCTTGCTTCAGCATTTTCTTATGGCTAGCAATTCTTGCCCTCAATATTTTCAAGGGTTATTTTTGAAATTTAGGTCTATTTTCTCATGGAATTCAAAAAGGTTATTGGCTGTAGGCACCAAGCAAAGAGAGTACGAACTCTTAGACATTTATAACATGGAAATATCTTTAATTTATATGCATCTCACTCTATGAAACATTGGACTCTAGTAATACTAAAAAGCTATCATTTCTTGATCTTAATTATTCAGCAAACTATGCTACTGGCTAAACTGAGCTACTTATCTGATTTATTTGGATTTACAATATACCTTACTTGGTTTAGTTGTTTATGACTAAGCTTAAATACAGGGCTAATAGCAACAGCAACAAAATCCACTGTTTTTAGTTAGTATAATACTCTTAATTCTTGTGGGTATATTTTGGTATCATCTTACCCTGCCACTTTATTTGAATAAAATCTTGAGTCAAAGGATACTGGTGCAGTAGCAGGGAAGGAACAAGATTGAAGTGTGAAACACCAAGAAAATAAGTATGTAGAAATAGTCTGGAGGCAGGAAAAACTGTTGGAAATCTGGGTCTCAGATGTGGATTTAGCTAGAGGTGATTGGATTTTCCAGTTGTTTGAGGGAAAAAAGGCCTCCCTCCTCCCCTTTTTTCTCTTAATATTCAATTCAATATTTCAAGGACTTGTGACTTTATCAGAGTACACACTCTAAAAATACAGATCACATCTATAACTTAGGCATCTTGAATAGTTGATTTGGTTGTTGCTCCACAGCTAAAATGATGATGAGCTGAACTTAGCTAGGCTGGTCCTTAAAAGACAGACATACACTTTATCAATATATCTATGCTTGAAGTCTTTGTAGTTTAGCATGACTTACTAGAGATTATGTTCTCCTGCCCACTGCCATGATTTTCTAGAACTTAGATTCACCTCCATGCAACAAGATGTCAGTCAAGGATTTTTGATGAAACCAATAAAAATAATTGCTTCCATTTATGTATTTTCAAATTTACAAAATTCCTTCTATAACAATCCTTTGAAATAGGTAGAACTAGCATTATTTTTCTTATAGTTAAGTAAAAATGAGTCCCTTTTGTTCTTCATATTTTCTGGCCACATACTCTCCCTGTTAGATCTGCATTGACTGATATTTTGTTAAGAGATATATAATATCATGTTATGCAGGATATACATTTAAGATAGTTCTTTCATCTTTCATTAAGCATCCTTTTATAACAAGAAATGTGGTATCAAGGAAAATTTTCTTCATGTTTAACTAAAAAATAAATGGATAAATAAATAATAAATAAAATGCCTTATTTAATGCCTATAGCCAAATACCTATCAAACATTTTAGGAATACTAAGATAAAAATATAAGTCCTAGTTCTGAAGCAGCTTTTAAAAAAGACATGGAGTAATGGGAAAGGCTTTAACTAGAATAGCACAAAATCCTAATGCATCTAATTTTGATATGTGGAATTGAGGATAGCAATGATGCTAAAATTATTAGATTTCATTTATCAGTAATAAGTTCAAACTTCAGATGTTATTTTCAGGTCTGAGCAGTGGTGTAGTTTATTCTCCTTAAAAGGTAGAAGTTGTAATTAGTAAATAATTTATATGAATATCAGTCATTTCAAAACTGAAAACAATTTTCTCATTGCACTTCTATGTGATGAAGATAGGAGAAATTTAGGAGATGAAATTGAATTCTCTTAGCTTTGCTATAATACACTGTGTGTGATCTTGGACTGTAAGAATACTTTTTCAATGGGATTGGCCTAGGTTAACACTTAGATCTCTTCTTCCTCTAAAAATTTTTTTTTGAAATCACTTTCCCCTTTCCCATCTTAAGATAGTCTGCTTTAACATTTACAAAGAGTTTTTGTGATATATCTGAGGCTAATATTCCAAATATGATCCCTTAGAAATCTCATCACATTGCCCTACCTAGTACTACAAAGGTTAACTTAAATGAGGTGTATAAGTACCACATTAATTACAAATTATTCTTTTAGAATCATTAAGCATTTATAAAATTTTCTCTAGTTCAATACCAACTCTTTAACTTTATTGGAATATTTAGTGTTCTACTATCTGGGAGAAGAACGTCTGATTATTTTCTCACACAAGAGTGTGCATGTATTGTCTTAAATTCTATATTGTTGATGACCAAATTTGCAAGATTTTATTGTACTAAGCATAAGAATCTCAGGTTGGCTAGGGAGAAGGAAATGGCAAGTTAGCAAAAATAATAGACATATTATCATAGTAAAAGAGAGGGCCATTTCTCTGTATTCGGCAAATGATTTAAAGGTAACATTTCTTTTTATTTACATGATGCACACTGTAATTTTTTGAAGCTTTATTTATCTAGAACTTTCATTAAAACCCTGGGAGATAGGTGATGCAAGGTAAAGAAACTGAGGCTCATGCCAAATTCCAATTTGCTCTCCAGAATGGCTGGATCAGTTCACAACTCCACCAACAATGCATGTGTCTCAGTTTTTCCACATCTCCTTCAATATTTATTCTTTTCTTGTAATTTTAGCCAATCTGAGATATATGAGGTTGTACCTCAGAGATGTTTTAATGTGCATTTCTCTAATCAATGAGATTCAGAGCATTTTTTCATGGAATTATAGATGGCTTTAATTTTCTCATTTGAAAATTATCTGTTCATATCCTTTGATCATTTATCAATTAAGGAATGACATATTCTTATAAATTTGATTCAGTTCTCTATATATTTTAGGAATGAAGCCTTTATCAGAAACATTAGCTGTAAAAATTGTTTCCCATTTTTCACCTTCCTTTTCCAATCTTGGCTGCATTAATTTTGTTTGTTCAAGAGCTTTTTAAATTTAAGGTTAAAATAAACTATCCTTTAATCTAATATACTTATAGTATCACCCTTTATGTCTAAATAATGAGCTCATTTTGACATTATTTTGATATAGGGTATGAGTCTGATCTCCATGAATTAGTGGGAATAAAACACAATGCAGGAGCTGGCTAAGGACTTCAACTCCCTAGTGTATGTAGTCATCATGACCAATGGGATGGAAAAGGGGAAGAAGGGAAATAAAAAAAATCTTGCTAGATGTCCAAGGAAGAGATTTTTTTTGAAGCCCACCTTCCTCACCTCAATATTCAATTCAAGAGCTGTAATTTTTTATTGTGCTCTTTTGACACACTTGTTCCACAGGCAACAAACAAACTTTCTTTCATTTTAAGACTTTTTAGGTTTCTTACTCCTTCCATCTTATACTCACTAAAACCTAGCTCTTTTCTAAAGACACAGCTTCCATGGTCACCCTTCCATTTGTGGCATTTTTGCTCATATCCTACAACTCAATAGTGGTAGAATTGGAATGAGCCTTGTTTTTTATTGCCATATTCAAGCTCTTGCTCTACCACCATTATTCAGTAACTTTTTCTCATTTGAGTCTCATTTTCATTTGAGCAGAAGAGTTACATGGCCAGAACCATACTTAAATCATATTAATTCTGCAGTTGCACAGAGGATATATTAGAGAGGGTGAAGACCTAAGGCATAGAGATCAATTTGAAGATTATTACAATTGTCTAAGTAGGAGGTAATGAGGGCCAGAGATAGGGTATTAAGTGTACTTCTTTTCTCCCCCATTAGAATATCGCCTATCTTTTTGGCTCTTCTTTTACAGATTGTCAGGCTGATTTCTTTTGAAAGTCCATGGATCTCATTGACACCAATAGCTTATTTGTGTATATAGACATATACACAACAACTTTGTCCATCTCTCCTGCATGGTTTCTATCATATTTGGTACTAATATCTTCAACATCTGTATCAAGAGCTCCATTCTCAAAGCCTGGCTGGGGCTTCTCTATGAATAGTTCCATGTCTAGATGAATATAGATTTGGGCATATACATGAAAGAGTAGTGACAAGTTTTAGTAGTATTTTTATTTGCAAACTGGGAAAGCCAGAGATCTTGTTGAATTTATAAAAGGCACAAAATTAAATAAAATGTTCATTTTTTTTAGGATAATCCAGGTCTATTTAAGCTGACCCTGGTTGATTTAATAGATTAGCATTATGTTTCTTAGAAAGGAAGCTATAGTATAATACAGAGAGTACAAGACTGAGTACCTTGGATTCCAGTTATTATTCTGGAAAGTGGTTCCTGGAAAGAATCCTGGAAGTAGAATCAGAGGATTTCAGTTCTGGGAGAGCCGGTTTATTGCTTGGGCCTATCTGAAAGAAGTGAGTCTATATTTGATCACTGATTGACTCTCCTATGTACCAAGAAATCCCCATGTACTCAATGCTGATTTAATCAGTTATATTTAGAAAATGAATGCAAGGCTATATGATCATAATCAGTTTAGCAAACTTCCTCTAATCCAAGCATGCAAGAACCTACTGTGCATCACATGTTGTGCTAAGCGTTAGGGATACAGATAAGAAAAAGAAAAACAGTCTGCCCTCAAGATGCTTATAATCTTTTGGAGAAAGACAACACAAAAAAGAAGCTAAAAAGTGGGGAATAGGCAAGGGATAACTGCTCCTACTTAAATGGAGATTTTTGGGAAGATCTCTTCACTTTCCCTTCCAGTTAGAGAAGTTGTCTGGTAGAGGATACTTATGAGGTATAAATATTAAAGCTGATACAATCTTGGATTGGGGCGGTGAGGGGCATAATGGGAAGAAAGCCAAAGGAGTGTACTAGCTGGGAAATGAAGAAAAATTTACAGAATCTCTTTATTCCTTCCTCCTAATTCTCACTGAAGTAAAATATTATTTTTAATTCTTTTAAGTAGCCTTGTTGCAGCACTAATGAATTCATCATGATTCTAACTCACCAGAAAAAGCATAATTGGTGGCAAAATGAGATTAGAACCCCTCACATCTAGTCAAATACCAATTCAATACCACAGTTTCTAAATCCAAGATATTTTAGGCACCTCCATGAAATCTAATGAACTACTAGATTGATGTGGGAATAGATTGAATTAAACATGAAACTTAAATGTTTGGGTATCACACAGGTTATAGAATTTCCCTGTAACCATTGTCATCCACAGCTTTTTTTTTTAATGCTAAATGTGTTAATGGTGAAATAATTTTTTTTATCAAGAATATAGATATGCAATAGCAGTGATAATGAAAAGAATATTTTACTTCTGTGAGAACTGGGAGGAGCAAATAATAATCATTACAGATATGGTCCAATGAAGAAAGTTCTATAGATTATAGGGCTAGCTTGGAAATGGAAGCTTGAGAAGAGAAGAAGTTATTTGGAACAATTGTTCTTTGAAATGAAATATGGTTATGAATTATGTAAAAAGTGTCAAGGAACAGTAAAAATCTGGTTGAGATTAAATGATATGAATTTGATAAAAGAGGTTTGTGATTTCTCTATAGAAGCCCTTAGCAACCCTACTGTGAGTAACAATGGCAAGGTTAAAGTGAGGCCCTTTGTAGCAGCATATGAATTACATTCCACAGAGGAGAGGGGAGGCCATAGGATTATTTCAAGGAATCAGTAAAATTACCTACTGTAAATCAAATTAATATCTTGCACACACACACACACACATACACACACACACATATATATTACTATTTTCAAATGTTATCAATGCTTTGTGATTAATATCAAACAATTTTAAAAAATCTTTGGACAATAATAGTCTAAGTACATCATATTATGAGCTTTCTTCTCAACAAGATTGGAAACCTTTAGTCTAAATGTCAAAATGCTCCTATGACCCCTAGAGTTTATAAAGCAATGAAGAAAACCTTCTTGGAATCTTTCCTCCTTCTAGGCTGTTTCCTAAAATCAATGAAATTTCTAGTGATGATGAAAAGGTAAGTAAGAGATAAAACCAAGAACTTCAAAATCGAAGGTAAAATCCCCTTTGTATCCACTCTATTGGCTTTCTGATCATAGAAAGAGAGGTCAATCTCAACATTTATGTTGTTTGGAACATGTGGAAGAAGAGGAGATGTGTCAAGACACTAATAGGTTCTTTTCAAAGAATTTGCAGCAATGTGCAGGTTAATTTAAAATTTTAACCATTTAGAGTTTTCTATATTGCTCTTTCCCTGAATTATCATTTTGTATGCAGAGTTCATTTGAATTGCTCTGTAAATATTTGGTCTTGAATGGGACTAAGTCATGTGTTGCATCTTACCACTTTGATTCAAAATAAGGTGATGGAAGAATAGAATGCACATGGAATCTCAAATAGAAATCCATTCAGGTGAGAAGACAGAGTAAGGCAGTGAAAATTGGACAATGAGAAATGGAATTCTGTTCTTGTGTCTATTTTAAAAAGTCATTTTAGAAAGAGTATATAACTCCTTCCTTTCTTCCAAACCACAAATTGTTATTTGTTCATCCCTCAAAGCAAGATATTCAATAGCTCATTTTATTGCTACCTTACTCTTTAATAGATCTTGAGTATTTGTCCCCTCTTCTTTCCCTACCCAACCTTTTAAAAGGTCCTTTTAAATCCTTATCATAATTGCTTTTATAAGATTCTGAATTAATGAGAACTCCAAATTTTAACTACTAGTTGAATTTTGAAAAGGCTTTCCATAGCTGATCAAGAAAACAAAATAGAATTTTGAAATAGAATGTTCTTTAAAAATCTGTTGCTGATACATGAAAAGATAATATGTTTGAGCCTTTAAAAGGCTATAGTTTCAAAAGGCTAGTTTGGAGGAAAGATAAGAATCAGAAATTTTAATAATTTAGAATTTGAACTGAATGATGGACTGAGAACTGAGCTGCCTGCAAAACCTGACATGGACTTAACTTCTAGACTTTGGTATATACCTTAGTATACCCACTTCCCTGACCTTTCAAAACTTACAGGGGCATAGGCTCCATATCTAATCTCTGTGATCTATAATAAAATGACAAATGTCCAGACAGAAAAGTGAGGCCACATATGCTTGCCTCAGATGGGGAAGGCCCAAGACCATTCTCTTTTTTTTTGTTTGTTTGTTTGTTTTTATTTTTATTTTTATTTTTTTAAATTTTATTTTATTTGCATAACATATGTGTGGGTAATTCTTCAACAATAACCCTTACATAGCTTTCCGTTACAAATTTTTCCCCCCAACTTCCTCACCCCTCCCCTAGATGGCAGGATATCCACTACATGTTAATTATGTTAAAATATTGGCAAATCGAATATATGTATACATATTTCCAAACTTATCATTGTTGTGCAAGAAAAATCTTATCTACACAAACGATATATCAGATAAAGGAAACACAATGTAAGCAAACATCAATCAAGGAGTATGAGAATGTTATGTTGTGGTCTACATTTCGCATCCCTCTCTCTGGGTGTATATGGCTTTCTTCAGTGAACAATTGGAGGTGGTTTGAAACATATCATTGTTGAAGAGAGCCATGTCCATTAATCGTCATATAGTACTGTTGTTGCCGTGTATAATGATCTCCTGGTTCTGCTCATTTCACTCAGCATCAGTTCATGTAAGTCTCTCCAGGCCTCTCTGAAATCATCTTGCTGGTCATTTCTTACAGAACAATAATATTCCATAATATTCATATACCATAATTTATTCAGCCATTCTCCAATTGAAGGGCATCTATTCAATTTCCAGTTTCTAGCCACTACAAAAAGGGCTGCCACAAACATTCTTGCACATGTGGGGCCTTTTCCTTTCTTTATGATTTCTTTGGGATATAAGCCCAATAGAAATGGTGCTGGGTCAAAGGGTATGCACAGTTTGATAACTTTTTGAGCATAGCTCCAAATTGTTCTCCAGAAT
>JAJPUD010003821.1:69794-106736 GCA_023553655.1 Myrmecobius fasciatus | reverse complement strand
TAATGTGCACATCTACAGTCACCAAAAGCACATTAAGAGGAAATAGAGGGTCATGAGAATTCCATCTCAACTCTTGCTCACTCACACATCTCTAGCAGTCATTTTTTGTAAACTTTTGTCTACAAGTTTGTTTCACTAGTCACAGCTATTCAGAAATATCCTGGACTTTCCAAAATCCAAGCCTCATCACATCTTCTTAGCTCTCCAAGACGCATCTCTTTCCTCTTTTCCCAAGTTCAATCCATTAAGATAAACTCTAATCTTAGTGTAATTTTTCCTAGGACTTTGATATCCCTCAGTCTATAGCCTGTTATTTACGTATAGCAACTCTCCTGTCCTAGAACCATGAGGAGATCAAGTTGTATTAGACAACTTTCACTAAAGGAAAAAACAGTTCTTGTCCTATTGCAACTCTTTAGTGGTCCTATGACCACCAAAACCATTTCTTCATAATGTCAGCATTTTTTAATGATTGGAGCTCAATCTAGTTGTACATTCATTATAGGTAGTTCTCATTTGTCCCCAAGTAAATTTGATGCTTCCATTTAATGGTCCATCATACATGTGTATACATACACCCACACATGTGTGTATATATACACATATGCATACACATGTATGTATATACACATGGGCATGTTGTTGTTCAATCCTTTTCAGTTGTGTCTGATTCTTCCTGACTCTATTTAGTGTTTTCTTGGTAGAGATACTGAAGTGATTTATCATTTCCTTCTCCAATCTCCTATCTCATTTTATAGATGTGGAAACTGAGGCCAACAGGGTTAAATGACTTGCCCAGGTCACACAGCTAGTAAGTGTGTGAGGCCAGATTTGAATTCAGGAAGATAGGTCTATATATATATATATATATAATCTATACACTCATATATCTATGTTGAGAGAGAGAGAATGTAAATATGTATATGTATGCATGTAGGTATATGTGTGTGTATATATATCTATATGTATTATGTATGTATCTATATAGTCTAGGACCAAAATGAGTATTTACTAGTCCCATTGAGAAGGCACTAAGAAAACATTTCAAATCAGTCACTTCAGCTGGTGATTTCCTTTGCCTCATCTTGTCTTTTGTGAGCCTCAGTCCTAAATCTTTCAGTGCTCTCCTGCCCAACTGGTTTTCTCAAAGCTTCTTTGAGGACAAGAGCTGGTTTTGCTTTTCTTTGTTTCTCAGCACTTAGCACAGCACCTGGTATGGTAGATGCTTGATAAATTTTTGTAGAGTGATTGATTTGTTTTAAAGGGCATAAACTTTGCAGTGAGGAAATTAAACATCAAAATGCAATCGTGAATCAGCTATTGCTTCCACTGAGAGTCTTAAAACCAGGATCTATCCAAAAGTCTTGCCAGTTAAACCAGTGAAAATAGCTTTAACCTAAAAATTTTAGATCATACAGTAATTTGATAATAAATCATAGATTAAGAGTTGGAAAGGACTTTGGAGCCTGTCTAGCCAACTCCCTCATTTTACAGATGAGAATTGGGCTAGGAAAGGTTAAGTGACTTGTCCAGAGAATTTTAGCAAATAAATACTTGAAGTGAAATTATAATTTAAGTCTTCTTGATTCCAAATCCAGCAGACTATCCATTGTGCCATGTTTATGCTACAATGAAAAAATAATGATAATCATGAGTCAGAGTCTAATTTGGACCTCCTTTATCTAATTAAATCATTTGTTTGTTTAAGTTAAAATTTCTCCCATTATTATGATCATTTGGGCCTGCAGCTGGGTGTCAGTTGATAGAGACTGGACTTGGAATCAGGAAGATTTTAATACAACTCCACCCTTCAAAATTTACTGAGTAAGCTCCAACAAGTCACTTTTGCTGCTTCAATTTCCTCAATCACTGAATGGGTGTGGTCTCAGTCAAACTGAGACCTGTTGAAGACTTTAGCTTAAAAAGGCCAAGGTCTTTTATTCCACTCAGGGCCATCTTCAGTCATCTTGAGCTATATCTTGCCATTGGATCCAGATGGCTTTGGAAGGGAAAGTAAGGCAGGTGACTTTGGCAATTTTTCTTTGATGATAAATTCCCTTTTTTTTATTTCTGATACTGGTAATCTTTTCTAATCAATTATCCAAAATTTTATCTATTTTGTTGGTTTTTCATAAAAATAACTCTTAGTTTTGTTTATTAGGTTCAATAGTTTTCCTACTTTCAATTTTATTAACCTCTCCTTTGATTTTCAGAATTTCCAACTTGATATTTAATTGGGGGGTTTAATTAGCTTTTTAAAAAAACTTTTTTAATTGTATGCCCAGTTCATTGATCTTGTCTTTCTCAATTTTATTCATGTAAGCATATAGAGATATAAACTTCTCCCTAAAAGCTGCTTTGGCTGCATTCCATAAATTTTTTTCTCATTATTATCATTCTCTTGGATGAAATTATTGTTTCTATGATTTATTGTTTGACCCACTCCTTCCTTAGGATTAGATTATTTCGTTTCCAATAACTTTTGGTCTATTTTCCCCTTATTATATATGACATAATTTTTATTGCATCATGAACTGAAAAGGATGCATTTACTCTTTTTGCCTTTCTGCATTTGATTGTGAAGTTTTTATGCCCATATATATGGTCAATTTTTGTGTAGGTGCCATATACTGCTGAGAAAAAAGCATATTCCTTTCTATCCCCATTGAAATTTCTCCAAAGGTCTATCATACCTAACTTTTCTAAAATTCTGTTCATCTCCTTAACTTCTTTCTTTTTTACTTTGTGGTTAGATTTATCTTGTTCTAATAGAGGAAGGTTGAGATCTCCCACTATATAGTTTTGCTATCTATTTTTTTCTTTCACCTCATTAACTTCTTCTTTAGGAATTTGGATGCTATAGCACTTGATGCATATGTTTGATATTGATATTACTTCATTAACTATGGTACCTTTTAGCCTTTCCTTATCTCTTTTAATTTAGATCTGTTTGGACTTTTACTTGATCTGATATCAGAATTGCTACCACTACTTTTTTTTAATTTCAGCTAAAGCATAATAGATTCTGCTCCAATTTTTGACTTTTATTCTGTATGCATTTCTCTAGTTCAAATGGAATCAAAAGGATTTTGGAATCCTATAATCCACTCTGCTATCCATCTATGTTTTATGGGAGAGTTTATCCCATTTACATTCATAGTTAAGATTACTACCTCTGTATCATCTGCCATCCTATTTTTCCCAAGTTATACTTTTCTCTCTCCTTTCACTCTTTCCCTCACTAGCATTTTGTTTTTGACCACTACCTTATTTAATCTGCCTTTCCTTTTTTTCAGCCTTCCCTTTCTTATTCTTTTTTCCTTCTACTTCTGCCCTCCCTTCTGTTATCATCCCCCTTTCCTTTATCTTTTTTCCTTCCTACTATCCTATAGGGTGAGACAAATTTCTATAATAAGCATAAGTATGTATATTATTCCCTTTGAGCCAAATCTGATGAGATTAAGGTTCAAAAATGTTCATTCTCCCTCCCTTCTTTCCCTTAATTAACTAGGTCTTTTATGCCTCTTCATGTGATGCACTTTACCCTATTTTACCTCACTTTTTTTCCTCTTCTCCCAGTCTAATCTCTTTTCCATGTATCATCTTCCCATCTAAGAATGATCACATTTTAACCTTTAAAAACAGGTTTTCTCCCTTTTGTTTATCTTTTTTTGTGATTCTTTTGAGTCTTGTATTTATAGATCAAATTGTCTGTTCAGCTCTAGTCTTTCCCTCAGAAATGATTGAACATCCCCTATTTCATTGAATGCCCATCTTTTCCCCTCAAAGATAATGCTTAATTTTGCTGGGTAGTTGATTCTTGGTTGTAATTCAAGCTCTTTTTCTATCCAGAATATCATATTTCAGGCTCTTTGATCCTTTAATGTAGAAGCTGTTAGGTCTTAAGTAATCCTGATTGTGGCTCCTTGATATTTGATTTTTTTTTCTGACTGTAAGCAGCCAAAACCACAACAAGTAGTATTTTCTCCTTGGTTTGATAATTCTGGAATTTGGCTACTATATTCCTTGAACTTTTCATTTTGGGGTCTCTTTCAGGAGATGGTGGATTCTTTCAATGATTATTTTACCCTGTGATTCTTTTTTTTTCTTGAGGCAATCAGGATTAAGTGACTTGCCCAGGGTCACACAACTAGGAAGTGTTAAGTGTCTGAGGCTAGATTTGAACTTAGGTTCTCCTGACTTCAGGACTGGTGCTCTCTACCCACTGTGCCACCTAGCTCCTTTACCCTGTGATTCTAGGATATCAGGGCAGATTTCCTTAATCATTTCTTGAAAGATGTTGTCCAGGTTCTTTTTATCATTTATCTTTCAGGTAGTCTAATAATTTTTAGATTTTACCTCCTAGTCTATTTTCCAAGTCATTTGTTTTTCCAATGAGGTATTTTACATTATCTTCTATTTTTTTTCATTTTTAAAAAATTTGTTTGACTGAATCTTGGTGTCTCATTGGGTTGTTCACTTCCATTTGTCCACTTCAAATTTTTAGTAAATTTTTTTTTCAACTAACTTTTTTACCTTCCTTTGCATTTGGACAATTTACTATTAAAGGAGTTATTTTGTTTAGTGTATATATTTTTTCCATTTTGCCAATTCTATTTTTTTAAGGAGTTGTTTTCTTTTTTTTCCATTTTGCCAAATTTATTTTTAAGGAGTTGTTCTCTTCAATAAATTTTTGTGCTTCCTTTTCCAAAGTGTTTGCTCCCCCCCCCCAAACTTTCATAATGTCCTGTATAGGTATCATTTCATTTACCCCATTTTTCTTCTATCTCTCTTTTAAGATCCTTTTTGAACTCTTCCAAGAGAACCTTTTGAATTGGAGAATATTTCACATTCCCCCTTTTTGGCTTCACTTGAAGGCATTTTGCCTTTGCTATCCTCTTCTGGGTTTGTATTTTAATCTTCCCTGTCTCCATAGGAGTGCTCTAGGGTTAGAACTCTTTTTGCTTTAAAAGTTGAGGTCTGCTCCTAGGGCACAGAGAAGATTGTTGGAAGCTTCCTTTGCAAAGAGGCTGGGGTTTCTCATTGACTGTGCTAGAACTGGCAGTGCTGCAGATTTCCTGCTAGGTAGACCTGGCCAAATCCTTCTTATGCTGGGGTTTAGGTGCTCATACTTTGCCTTCTGTAGTTGTGTTGACAGTCTCACAGCTGGTTTATTGATCTACTGGCCTTCTGGACCAGGGAAGAATAGGCAACACTGCTGTATTTTGGCTAAGAACCTCCTACTAGATTTCCTGCACCAGGCCTCCCTGTAATGGGCCTTAATTGCTTAATTGAGACAGATCTTTCCTGAATTCCTTCCAAGATATCTTAAACTGGAAAATTATAACATTCTGAACGTTTGTGGGTTCTGTCACTCCAAAATCTGTTGAGAGGCTTGATCTGGTGCTGATACTGAGGGAAGCTGGGGAGAGCTCAGACAATGTCCTGTTTACTCTCGGCCATCTTGGCTCCACACTTTCCTTTTCTGTTTGTTATATTTGCATCAATCTAAAGCTTGAATGTTTTTATGTTTGTTTTATGAATGTTTTATGTTTGTAGCCCCAGCTCTAACTCTTATACTTTTGCTAATGAGGAGTTAATCTAGACAAAGATTTAACCTCATCAAGGAAACTTATATAGAGGAAGACTTTACCACTTTGTAGGTTTGTCACATTTTTATTCCATGTTATAATGTAAGGTCCTTGAGATATAGAAAGTTATGCAAATGTTTGTTTTGAAAATGCAGATTTGTTCTAATGCAATTGTTATATTAGGGAATAGTTTGAATACATGGGAACCTTTGCTCATGTGCATTTCGTTAGGAAAAGTGCCATGTTGGCAGGGCATGGATCAGTTGGGGGAGATGACTTTGAGAATGGAAAGGTTGGGGAGGGAGTGCTGCCAGTCTTCTGTGGGAAGAAAAGATGTCTGATTCCAATTGGGGAAAAAGTGCAATGGGGGCATCTTCCTCAGCCTAAATTGCATCGAGAGCTATTGGGATTGAGGAGAAGGGTAATATACCTTAGCAGAGAAAGAGGCATAGGTTAAAGGGAAGGGAAGACAGGAAGACTCAGTGAACCCCATTCTCATTCAAAAACAGACACAACAATGACATGGCCCTTTTGACCCCAGCCACCTGTTCAAGGAAAAGCCTGTGACTTATTATGATATACCAAGTCCATGGAAATCAGCCCATAATTGCATGTATTTGAGTATAGTGGGGAGGGAAGCATATCGTTTTAAAAAGGCTGCACTGAAGGTCTTGAATTCCTGGTCATAGATAGGTCCTACTTATGCTCTTCATGGGACAGCAACTGGCTTGTCAGTGAAATCAGTCCTATTGTGAAAAATCTTTATGTTGTGGCTGTGGTGGTTTCCCTTGTTACTGAGTTGGCATGTAGGTAGCCCCATTTTCCCCACAAGGCCTAGAGGTTTTTAATGCTTAGTATAGTGACTTTTAGGAATGCATATATCAAGTTGTAGCAGTCTTTGAATCAACCCAAATTGGATCTATAGAAATCTCAAGCGAAATTCTTATGAATCTATTCATCAAACTTCTTAAATGCCTACTATATGCAACCAAGTGTGCTAAGTATGGGGAGAAATAAAAAGATAAGTAAGATAGTCTTTGCCCAAAAGAAGCATACAGACTAAATATGTATAACAAATGGGGATAGAGGAGGAGTCAATCAATCAATAAGCATAGGAATGGACCTATGTTTTTATTGATACAGAAAAATCATGTCTGAGGAAACCCTTCTACAAGTACAAGTCAGCACCTTCTTTGCAACATAGGGACTTAACAGTTATCTGGAGCACAAAAAAGTTAAATGACTCTTTCCTAGATTCACACAGCCAAGAAGTATCAGAAGTAGGATTTGAACTCAGATCTTCCTGGCTCTAATTTAAGATCAGCTCTCTATCTACTCTATCCAGTATACCACTGCTACCTCTAAGTATGAGTAACACTATGAGTAAAATATAAATTAGTCTATAAGAATAACTGACTTTTATATAGCATTTTATATATAGAACTTGAGACACTGTACATATCTCATTTGTGCCTCATAACCCTGCTGAAGATGAGCACTTGTCCATTAAATACCCAGTAAATGTCAAAATAAAATTTGAACTCTTCTTTTTCCTCTAAACCCTCTTTTCTTGGTGGCTGAGGACACTCTCAGTCACCCAGGCTTAGAACTTCAGTGTGATCTTACCCTATACAATTAAGTCTATTGTCAAGTTTGGTCATTTCTACCTTCACAACATCATCTTAGTCTTCTCTCCCCTCACATAGATGCCATCCTTGATACTGGCCCTCATCACCTCACACACCTGATCTATTGCTGAAAAGTCTCAAGCCTAGAAGAGTGTTCTAAGTCTGGAAAAGTAGAAAGGAAATGGGACTTTCCATAAAGATTAGTTTTTTTCATTGTTCATGGGTTCCAAGACAAGTCTTTTTTTTTTTTTTGCATATTTTTGTCATCAAGTTAAATAAAGTACGACCCATGTATTTGTATTGGAGCTTGGGGTCTTTTCCCCTTTGTATGTTAAGACTTAGATATGAGGTAAATTCTACCAACCTTAAGGATTACTCAGAATAGGGGTATAGTGATGAAACTTTTGAGAGTCCCAGGGACAGGAGCCAAAGAGACTTTTGAGATATCGTTCTAAAACTGAACCCAATCCTTATAAACCTAGAATTCTGGGCCATAGGTTAATTAGGGATATATTAAGCACAAAGAAGTATGAAACCAAAATGAAGTGACTAATGATAACAATCAAATATTGGAAAATACTTGGGAAAAAAGAAAAATTCTAGGAATTGCACTGGAGTGTACAAATATGACTTACTATGGAGACAAGACAATTCATCTTCCTGAGCCGAAGTCTGGCCTTAAACACTAGTTTTGTGACTGGGCAAATCACTCAACCCTGTTTTCCTCAGTTTTCTCATATGTCAAGCGTGTTGGAGATGGAAATGGCAAACCACTCCAGTATCTTTGCCAAGAAAACTCCAAAAAAGGTCATGAAGAATAAGACATGATTGATAATGACTGAACAACCACAAAATTCCTGTAATAATATGCTTTTTCCAATCCTTGAAAAGCAAAATTCTAATGAACAACTATTGCCTTTAAAATGCCCTATCACATTTTGTCTTATCATTTTGTCTTTAAAAGGCACATCGCTATTGGATGGCCGGGGGGTAATGTTTGCCTGAAAAATCCAGGCACTGAGATGATAAGGCAATCCTAGGGCAGAGCTCTTTGACTGCCACTGAGCTGAGAATCATTCTTTGTCCATGAAGCTGACTTGTAGAGCGTAGTATAAGTGATCAAGCATGCATGAAAAACAGGAGAAGAAACCTTTTCAGGCAACCAGTCTCTCTCTTTTTCTCACTATTGCCGAAAAGAACTTGGTCACCTTGTAAGGAGAACTACATACAGGAGAATCTGTACTATTCTTGTTCTTGTAGCATGTGCTTTCTCTTATTCTCTGCTGTGCATCAGCTTGGTCCATATTCAAAAGCTATTTCCTAATTTTTTTTGAGTCAGAGAAGCATGCCAAGGAGCTGGCAGATCTGTGAATAATTGGGGGAAATGCTTGAGAAGCCCTAGATAAAGACTGTTTTAATTAAGTACATTTGTTAGAAACTTTCATCAACATATTTGCTTTAATTAGAAATTGTATAAGACTTTTTCAATTTAAAAACAGTACCCTACAACAGTCTAGCATTACTGCTTAAAATCTGTCACCTTCCATATCACCCTTCTAAACTAATAAGATGAAAATTATTTTAATATTCCATGTTTATATATGCTGATAGTCCTAGAGGCATAAACCAAAGAGACTTTTGAGTGATGGTTCCAAGACTGAACCCAATCCTTGTAAACTTGGAGCTCTGGGCACCAGTAATTGAAGGATATCTTAAGCACAAAGAAGTATGAAACCAAATGTAATTGCAAAAATTATACATTTTTGGTAATGTCATTACAAAAAACTTCCTGTAAATTATGAACAAATAATACCTCACAAAATACATCCTCTATTGATGAGTATAAATATATTTTATTTCAATGGAAAAATATTACAACATGCTTCCCGAGAACATATCACTTATATAAATAAGGGATTATCTGTACTTTAATGACTTTGGTAGCATATTGACTATAAAAATTAGGATGAGTTTTTATTGATAGCAGATACTTAAAAACATTTAAGGAATAACCTTAGTTAAACAAGACTCATTTAATGCTACCAGATATAGAAAATGATGTTTGCTCAAATGTATATGATCAAGTTACAGATTTTTTAGTTTCAGGATAATTTATCATCTAATAAATGTATCTATATATTAATAAATGATAAAACCACACCTTAAAGACACATTTAATAAGTGGCACAGTGAATAGAGCATCAGACTTGAACTTAAGGAGACCTCTGTTCAAATCCTGATTCAGACACTTACTAGCTATGTAACTGTGCCTGTTTCCTTATTTGTAAGAAGAAGGAAGGGGGCTGGACTCAGCCTCTTCAGATCCATGCTCTAAATCTAGCATCCTCACAGGGAAGTTTTCCTTCTATTATATGTAACTAAAAATAAAACAAAACAAAAAAAGTAAAGAAAAATGCCTACCATAAGATATGCATAATGATAATAAATGGGGCTGATAACAGGGAACTAAAGAAAAGAAATGAGGGAGGCAAGAGGTGCTATACAGTGTTAGAGATGGAAGCCTGGGAGGATACCAGCATGATATGGCAGAAAGATGTGATACTTGGAATCACATGAAATCTGGATTTTAGTCCTGATTCTGGCACTTAGTAGATGGAGGAAGGAGAAAAGGGGAAGGAACAAGAATGTATTAATTACTATGTGCCAAGTGCTTTATAAATATTATCTCATTTGATTCTCACAATAATTCTGTGAAGTAAATGCTGTTGTCCCTTTTTTGCAATTGAGGAAAATAATGAAGAATCCTCAAAGGACTTTGCCAGGGTCACAGAGCTAATAACTAACTATCTGAGACTGGATTTGAACTCAAGAATTCCTGATTCAAGGTCCAATGCTCTATCCATCGCACCATTTAGCAGCCTCATATAAGGAAAACACTATCTGATCTGCTACAAAAGAATTCCTAATAAGTAGTATCTCACTGTAATCTAGTATCAAGAAACACAAAGTTTTTAGAAAAATACACCACGTTCTAAGGTTAAAGAACAGAAATAAAGTCTTTGAACAAATGATCCAATTTATTTAAAAGTGAGATGTAGAAGCTGACAAGGACAAAATCCAAAAAGGAACTGCATAGCTTTTAACCTATATGACCCTTCATTCCACCTTCAATCCTAGAAACTAACTTTAGCTACAGGATAGGGCAAAGGGTCTGGCCTAGGATACTGCAGAATATTGCTGCCACTCCATAAATGCACCTAGAAGTCAAGCCCAGAATATGACTTTGTCCCAGATATATGGACCTACGGATCTAATTTGGTTCAATACCACAGACTTACTTTAAATTAGCCAAGCAAAAAATTAGATTGCAGAGGATCTAGGGGGCTACCCTAGCTGGACTTTGAAACAGGAATAGGCTGTTATTAATAATAACTGACATTTATCATACTTCTTTAAAGATTTCTAAGTCTTTTACAGATATTAGCTCATTTGAACCTTATGACTTCAGTAAGCTAGGTACTAAAAATATTGTTATCCCCATTTCACAGATGAGGAAACTGAAGCTAAAAGATTAAATGATTTATTTGTCCATGGTCACATTGTTAATCAGAATCAGAAGTGGGTTATAAGCCCAGGCCTTTCCAATTCTAAGTCCCATACTTTATTAACATAAAATGAACCTAGTGCCTAGTTAGGGAATTATACATATCTCAGAGTAGAAAGAATCTTTTGAATATGCATTCACAGAAAATTTCACTATGTACAAGAATTTGTATTAAAATTAACGACAATCTTTATATCTTACATGTAAAATTTTACAGTCTTAAAGCAAAGACTGTGAAAGAAAGACATTCAGATGTTGTCAAAATAAAGTTTTTCCTTAATTCATATTCAGTGGCAACAAAGTTAACAAACCATACCAGTTAACTAAATCTAGTTAACTGAATTTATTAATTACAGATGAAAGGCAAGAATTTATTTTTGATATTTTGGCTTTCCCAAATATATTCAATTTTGTAAAAGGTCATTTGGTTAATACCTGATGTTTCATACTTTCAGAACTCCGATGCTTTTCCCTTCCCCCTCCCTGACAATTCTATCTCAAGATTCTTTTATCTCCAAATCTTAAGTCTGAAAAAGAAATATTAGGATCAAAGATTTTGAGGAGGAAGGAATCTTAGAAATAATCAACTTCAACATCTATATTTTACAGATGAGGTAACTGAGGCTAAGAGAATCTAAGTAAATTGCTCAGGCTTACTCAGCTAGGGTTTGAGATAGGATTAGAAATTTATGTCTTCTGGACACTGAGTGTAGCACTCTGATCTACATACCACTCAGCTTGTCATTTCACATTTTCTGATCCCAAATTTCAAACTAATGTGCCACATGTAACTATTAATATGTAGATTCTGGGGGCTTGACAAGATCTCATTATGATATCAAAGGGAAAAATATTTTTATTTCGTGAGGCAATCGGGGTTAAGTGACTTGCCCAGGATCACACAAGTAGAAAGTGACTAAAGCTGGATGTGAACTCAGGCCCTCCTGATTTCAGGGCTGGTGTGCTAACTACCCTGTTAAAAAATGTTTCCTAATAAGAGCAGATGCTTACAACCTTTCCAGAGGGTGGAAGGCACCAAAAAAACCTTTCATATATTAATATTCTTTTAACTATGGATGTGACTTCCATGTACCACAGCATTTGCTAATATATTCTTTTTCTTACATTTCACAGTAGCTATTCTTTACTATATCTAAGGAGAAATAACTATGTTGAATTCTTATGCCTTTTTTTAAGTTAACAACTTTGAAGTAGCAAATATTTGGTAGAAGGTTTAATTTAAAAATTTACATCTTTTGAGCATTATGATATTTGACATAGATGGAGAAAAATGGTGTCATTCAACATAACATTAAATACAAAGAGAAACTTCAAAGAACATGTAATTCCATATTAAAAATGCATATGATGTATAACAGCTTGACATTTCAGAAACAGAACAGTATCTGTATCCTGTTTGCTTCAAACTATGGAATATTTAATAGAAACATTCATTTTTGCACATATAATGTTAAATCAATTAAATCCAGCCATAAAAGTTAAAAATAATATAAAAAGATTCATATAACATAGCATAAAAGTAGTTTCCCCACTTGCATGCTCTTTTTTTTTCTTTTAAAAAGTCAAGAAAATGGTTGTAGAAAACCCAAGTACCATGGAGATTCCTGATGAATGGAGAAGATAATGCTAAGGCCATATCAACTCATAATAAACAATGGAAAGATTTCCAAGGAATGTTTTTCTTTTGCTGAGGTTATGATTAACAATGTCCCAATATTTTTAGGTTGCATACTTGTAAAAAGTCAGTTTTTCTATATTAACTGTAGACTTTTTTGTCAACATTCTGTGCTATTCAAAGGTATTTTGAACAGCCAAATCCCTTATGAACTAGGTCAAAAAATCCCAATAAATCCCAGTTCTCAGTATCTTTTTGAAGAAATCACACACCCAAAAGAACAACAATGCTATTATTCCATCAGCATTCCAATAACACCAAAAGGGGAAAGAAAAGGGTTCAGTTCCTTTAGTAGCCAGACATAAGCTTTGGTTTTCATGCAATACTTTATTTTAAGCATGTTCATTGCTATTGTAGACAATAGTACCAATTCCATCTCATACTTGAAAGACAGGAATATGGTAGTGACGGTCATTTTCAGTCAGAAGGCAGATCTCAGGCCATTCTCTGTGGCGCTCCTCCGGATAGTAGACTTGAAAGTCTCTGGTATTAAACTTAGACAGTCTAAACACTTTTATTCTGACTTCAAGAGAATGTCCAAGAATCAACATGTCAATCTGAGAGAAAAATGAGAGAGAAAGATCACAAATGTACTATATTATCCAATTCTTGTTCTTCCACCACAGAGGAGGAAAACATTTTTTTTCCCTAATGAATATTTTTTATTTTTTTTATTTTATTTTATTTGCATAACATATGTGTGGGTAATTCTTCAACAATAACCCTTACATAGCTTTCCGTTACAAATTTTTCCCCCCAACTCCCCACCCCTCCCCTAGATGGCAGGATATCCACTACAGGTTAATTATGTTAAAATATTGGCAAATCGAATATATGTATACATATTTCCAAACTTATCATTGTTGTGCAAGAAAAATCTTATCTACACAAACGATATATCAGATAAAGGAAACACAATGTAAGCAAACATCAATCAAGGAGTATGAGAATGTTATGTTGTGGTCCACATTTCACATCCCTCTCTCTGGGTGTATATGGCTTTCTTCAGTGAACAATTGGAGGTGGCTTGAAACATTTCATTGTTGAAGAGAGCCATGTGGAGGAAAACATTTTAACAAAGTAATCTCTTTATAGGACTAAGAGCCAAGAATTAGGAGCAAGCACCCAGAATTTCTTAAACTGATTGAAAATTTTAAGAATAACTCTACATAACATAAAAAAGATCATTTTTTTTGTTTTGTTTTGTTTTTTGCAAGGAGGAAGAGTTTATGGAATAAGGATAAACAAGAGGTGTGGAAGATGCACATAAAAGATGAAATGTCTTCCAATTAGTTTTAAGTCAACTTATAAACAATTAACATAGGAAAAAAGTTTTCTAAGCTTTCTAGAGAAGGGAAAAAGAGTCAAAGAGGAGTGAAAGGGAAGAAGAAAGCAATAAATTGTTAATATTTGAAAATAAATAACAATACAAAGCAAACAACAAAATCAAACTTATTTTGATTATTCCAAAGGAAACAATTTTTGGTCAGTTTCTCTTATGAGCATATAATATTTCATTTGATAAAGAACATCAGATATTTTTGAAAGACTCCTTTGTAAAGGATCACAGATGAAGCACCCCATGGTTATAGATCTGAGTAAAAATTTAACTATCATGAGATGGTGAGAGTAAGTATCTTTTGTCTTTTATTATGAAATCTTTTAAATCATATAGATCTCTGACAGAGCCTTACACATAACCGTAGCTAAATAAAGGTTTGTGGACATAATCAATCTGAAACTTTGTTTTGCTTGATTAGGCATATTTGTCATATATTGTGATTGTTTTTTCTTTTTATATGGGTTGATAGAAATGCAAAAGAGAAAAAAATAAATATATGTTAATTGAAAAAATTGGTTTAAGAATAAATATTAGTTGAATTGAATTGAACTCCATGCCACCTTAAATATTTCTAGTACTTTCCTCTGACATTGTTTGATATTTACCTGTTGTAATCCACATGTATCGCCTATAAAATTCAGGTGATTCATCATGAAACTTAAAGGATCTGAGGATGTTTCCCTGGAAAACAGGAGGCGATAGAGACTGGGAATGGCCTTTTCACTCTTCACTTGTTCATATACTTCGATAACTTGATATAACATGATGAATTTTAAAGCTTCATATAACTTGTATTCCAGGCTCTCATCAGAAAAAAGGCTGTTACACATGTTCCCTCTCTTGTGCTGGTCCTTAATACCACTAAATTCTGTCCACTACAAAAGAAATTTTAAAATAAGCTTAAAAAGTGTTACAAAAACTACTAGAAAGAATAGACTATCATCAACAATCCTTAAATATCACCTAAGTACATTATGGTACTCTGCCAAGTCATGCACTCAAGGAGTTGAACAGACTCTGACCTCAAGGAGTTTATGGTATAAGACAACATCCCCAAATCACTCAGTTTAGTTCATACAACAACCTAATTTACAAAACAACACCCATTGCTATGGAAAGGATTATAGGAATCTGATCCTTTTCACTATTATTCAAAAAAAGGGCAAACTCTCAATGAAAGCATGTTTTCATGGTTCTCAAGTCAAATTTCATGTTCTTAAATCATTGAAAGTTGCCACATAAATTGAATTGTGTCCAACTATCCAGAACTGAATGCTACTAGAGGCAAGTAGAATGAGTAGGTTATGTCTTAGTGAAAAGGAGGGTTAATAGCTACTTACAAAGCAAAATTTGAGGGGATCAGAAGCCCATTTGGTAAGAAATATTCCCCTCTTCCAGGTCCCCCACCATTCTGCCTTGGAGACCAGCACTTTCTTGTACCTGTTTTTAAGTTTTTATTCATATCACTAATGGCTAGTTAAGATGCACACAAGTATTAATTACTTGGACAGATTATCTAGCTTGGTACATTCAGCTCTAATGGTTTTTCTTCAAAATGGGGGGGGGAGAAATAGGTAATTTCTATATTTCCATCTAATCTAAAGTCTATTATCCAAGGGAGAGAAATATGATAAATAAATCACCTAACTATTAAAAAAAGACAGCAGGAGGGTAGACTGGAAGGCTAATAAACTTCATCTAATTTATAACCCTAACTTTTGACTATTGGAAATAGAACCAACTCATGTCACTATAATTTGTAACATCATTGCCCTATGGATTCTGATACATTCTAGGTTATTTGGTATCGTCCCAATGTCAAATTAATTGAGGCTTTACAAAGGGAATGTCCTTTGCAAGACAATATTTCCCAATTTGAGATTTAGAAAATATAGTCAATGTACTCATGAAACACACATCACATAAGTACACCTCCTCATCCATGTAAGTTAGGCTAGTTTTTCCTTAAAAGTTCTGGAAACTGTCTGAGAGAATTGAATTGCTCAGGGCACAAAGGCTTAGGGCCACTCCTATAGCTTCCTAGTTACTTAGGTACAAAACAGTCAGGATATAAGAAGCTAGTGTCCCTCTCTGGGACTTCAGATCATAGACCAGCAGCCTGAACAAGAGTGGAATGCTGTGAAAAATTGAATCTCTGCTTTATCCTAGATGAATATCTCTTCCTTGCCCTGAGCATCATTCCCCTGGTATGGCTAAATAAGTCTCCTTTTGTTAGCTGTTAGATTAGATTATGAATGTTTCATTCAGTTCCAATTTTGGACCTAAAATAACAGGAGACCAGCTTGAGTCAGACCCAACCTAGTACAACATTAAAAGAGAGACAAAGCCACCTAAAGTCAAACAACCTGAAATCCTTTCTAGTCTGTTCTGCTCATCTATACCAGAAGAAACTTGACAGGAACTATCAGAACATACATCATACAGTGAAGTGATTAAATCAGCACAGAATGTACAAATCTAGTATCAGTTGAACTATCAAACATATACAATTAGGTATTTATATAAAATAGCAAACATATAAATCTATCAAAATTCATTTCCATATAACAGAAAATAGAATCCTTGGTAATAATCTTAAAATTATGAGACAAAGAATTATCTAAAGAAAGAAGTTCATAATGGAGTCAACAAACATTAATTTACAATTCATCTTAAGCTGAGAGAGATGGAAGAAGTAAGCACAGGAGGAGGAGAGGAAGAGGAAAAGGAAGAGGAAGACAGAGAGAATGGAAGACAAGGGAGATGGCAATAGATAGAGCCAGAGGGAGAGTACTAAAAACAAGACTGGTAAACTTACTTGACTAGATAAAGAGACAGACAGAGGCAGAGACACTCAGAGAGAGATACCCCGCCACCCCCCCAAAGAAAAGTCTGTAATATAGTTCCCCCCCCTACCACCTGCACATTGGAGTAGAAGTAGGATAAATAAAAGATCAGCTGCATGATACTCTGAATATCTCCCAGTAGGAAAAAGCCCTGATCTTCTGGGCTATTCTCTCTCAACTACTTGAAAGAAAGGGAGGAAAGACAGGAGCAATACTAGAAGGCTACTCTTGTCACTACACTTCTTAAAAGGGAAGAGATCTGTTTAGCTTCTTTTGTGGAAGCAGTAAAACCTTGCAGATGTTCACACTTGGTAGGAGGAAGAGATATGGACCTAGACAGGAAGATAATAATGGATGGAGGAAACACTTTCTTTTCCACTCCTTTAAATGCAACATAAACTAACATGCCTGAGACCAGGAATAAAGACAATGAAAGTGATGACAGAAGGGAGACATTACTACTTCTGAATGTATTTTCCTCTTTCTAGTCTGTTTCCAAGCACTTACCTGACTCTTTAATAATTCAACACATTTACGTAATTTCCCAAACACATTTGGGCCTGTATATTTCTCAGGGCCAAAGCTGTATTGTTGAATCCAATTACAACCTTGTGAAAAGAGTAGCTTTTCAGGAAGCTTGAGGGAAAAAAAAGTTATAAATGCTATGAAAAAATTAATATTTTGTCACAAATAAGAGGCACAACAGGTACAAGCTAGATATGATTGTATCCAATCATAGTTAGCCAAGTTAAAAAACTGACTAACTCAAAGATGTAGGTAGAACATCATTTTTTAAAAAAAAACTAAACAACTTTTTATAATTCTGTACAAGACATTCTTATTTAAAAATTTTACAAGTTCTAACAGTTCAAATATAACAAACAAAAATGTATAGATGACAGATCTAGTCTCTTTCATTAAAATATCTTTAATAAAAGGCATGTGCTTTTGGGAATGATTGATCTTAACCAAGCAATTTTAAAACAAACTAATTTTAAATGAGTAACTTTAAAGACATGATACTATTTTTCTTCTCACATCTTCTCTGTCCTTAAACATCTTAGTTTTAGTTCAGCAAAATAGGTACTAGAAAAAAGAACACTTTTAAAAATTGATTCTTACTAAGAACTTAGAAAAATTTTGCCACTATATGGGTTATGAGAAATAGTGTATATGTGTGTGTATATATATGTATATATAAAAGGATCATATATATATATACGTATATATATATATGAAAGGAACCATATATAAAATGAATCAACTATCTAATTATAGATTTTAAGGAAAAGCCCAAGCAAGATCTTTCTGGAATATAGTTTCACATAACAGCTCAAGGAATGGATTAAGTGGAATCTCTCAGGGTTCCTTTTAAACTCTGATCATTTTTTATTAAAATGTGGTAGTTGAAGTTTGTGCTACAAAATTTTATTTCACATAGGACTATACTAGAAATAATTTTTGGCTTAAAACATGACATCATACCTTTACAATGTCTTTTTCTTTCATCCAGGATGGAAGAGAGAGGCCCTGGCTGAGTATCTGAAATAGGACTGATCTTAATGCATCATAGTTATCTCCTTTGACTTGCCGAATACATTTAATGTGATGACGCCAAAAAAGTTCCTCATAAGCCTATTAGGAAAAAATATATATTTTTGTAATTCTGAAGGAGAAAAATCTAAAGAAAGGAAATAAAGTCAAATTTAACTATGGAACTCCAAAGAGAAATAGAAAAACTTCTAAAAGCCAAGTTGTTTCACATGTGTATTGTTTCATATTTCAATGTGAAGGGATATTATTTTTGTTGTTGTTCAGCTGTGTCTGACTCTTCTTGACCCTATTTAGGATTTTCTTGGTTATTTTATAGATAAAGAAACTGAGGAAAACAGAGTTAAGTGGCTTGCCCAGAGTCACATAGTATTTGAGGCCAGATTTGAAGTCTTGAGTTTTCTTGCCTCCAGATCCATTTGTACAGATTCCATATCATGTAATACTAGAAAGAAAGTAGATAGCAGGGACCAGGAAGTATAATCTATATATAATACTGAGAACCAAGGCACAGTTGCCTATATGTTAAAAACAACAACAAAAAGAATAATTAGGGAAAAGTCTAGAGCAAAAGCAGATAAGCACAGTACCATAAATACCAATATTACATTCAAGTGATTTGACCTAATATGAGAAAGGAAATGAAACAACTACAATGAAAATTAGTTTGAGAGGTAAAAAAAGAAAATGTTAAGAAGAGATTTAAAATCTCTTCAGAAAATTCTTCTTGCCCTGATTAAAAAAAGCCCACCCACTATACACTATATGTCATTGGGCTATTAATGGTATCTACTTAATTTTGCTAAAATGTTTATTTACCATGACTTCCACATTCATTATGAGGTAAGGAGACCCCTACAGATGCTAATGCTACACTGAGCTGCTTTGCCTGGTTGGAAGGAGAGGAACATTTTTGGGTGAGAATTATGCCAATTTTGAAAGCAAAATATATTTTCTATAGCTTCACTGGTCAGTAGGACAGATTTTAGCCAAAATACTCAAGTGATTCATTCTTTTATATCTACTGAAAACTCTGTTCGGTTACAGGCCACCACTGTAACCACTTTGAAAATTTATCCCCCATTACCTCAATCTCTCTTACCAAAGGGCCTATGGCCACTACACATTATATATTTCAAACAGATTAGAGACTGAAAGGTTTTACTTTATAAAAAGGTAAAAACAAAAGTCTTTTTTCTCATCTTAGTTTTAGAAATTTTAAGAAATTTGCTTCATTTACAAAAAAACCAACAGCTAAGATTCTTTGTATACAATGACCTTGTGTTGAGAATTATATCCATATTCTCTAGCACCTACAAAAAAATGAAAGAGGCTTAGTTCAAGGGCTCAAAAACTTAATTAGATTCAATGAAATTGCATTTATTTAGCACCTATTAAGTATGTGTATTAGAAGCTGAAAATAGGAAGATAAAAATGAAAGAATCTCTGTAACAATCTTATAGACCCACTGGAATAAGGAAGGAGGTTATAATATTTACTCAGTAAATATCTAATATTAACTTCTCCCTATACCATGACATTCCATCTCCCAACTTTCCACTTTTGCCCAGCTGGTCACTAGGCCTGGGATGCACTTCCTCCTCATCTCTACCTTACAGAATCCCTAATTTTCTTCCAAGTACACTTTGAATGCTCCTACCTAAATGAGGATTTTCCAGATCACTTCAAACTCTTTCTGTCTTCTGAAATTACTTTGTATGTACTTCTCTGCTTATATGTATTATATTAGTTCCCTCCACCAATGTAATTTTTTTTTTCCTGAGGCAATTGAGATTAAGTGTCTTGTCCAGAATCACACAACTAGGAAGTGCTAAGTGTCTGAGATCAGATTTGAACTCAGGTTGTCCTGACTTCAGAGCTGGTGCTCTATCCACTGTGCCACCTAGTTGTCCCCTCTCTTCCCCCCGCCCCCCACACTGTGATTTTCCTAGAAGGCAGGGACTGTTTTGTTTTGCCTCTGTACTCTCAACATCTAGTGGGTATTTAATAAATGTCCACTGGATTATAATGAATTTAGCAAACATCTGTTAACACTGAAATTTCCTGAATTATGGAACCTAATTTAAATGGATTATTTTTAACAGCAACCATACCAAGTAGTAGCTGCAGTAGAATATGTTAGAATGAATTGACAATATACAACTCAAGGAGTTTTAATGAACAAAATAGCAGGTATTTTTAAGTACTCTTTGGAACTAATTGGGCTTGATAATAAATAAAGTTGGATGGAGTTTGTTTCTTCCCTGCTTTTAAAAATAGCGATACCTTCCTCATCAGCTTGGCTCGGCTTGTTTCTCCTTTCCATTCTCTTGCACAATAACCAAGGAGATCAACTTCTGCCTCCACACTGAGGTTTTCTAAACCAAATTGAACATAAAAAGCTATTAATTTTCCTTTTCTTCTTCCCTCAACTTCCCCCTCCTTTCCCTTCCATATCAGGAACAAGAAAGACTGTGAAAAGAATATTTACTTTTGAATTTTCTCTGCAGGTATCCACTCCACCTGAAATGTTAAAAAAAAAAAAGTAGTGTCAGATGGTGATTTATAAAAAGTATCTGCTTAAAGGCATTTAAAAATAGATAAAATGGCAAAAGAACATACCATTTTAACCGATGTCCTAAATATAAAAATAGACTTCTGAAGTAGCAGAGGGTGGCAGCGAGAAATGATATGCCCAACATTACTGGTCCCTTTACTGTTCTCCATGCAACATCTAAAGCTTGGTTTGTAACTGCTGTCCAAGGTTGAACTTTATGGTTCCCTACAATTAAATAATAGAAGGAAGGATGGATGGATATAGATAGAAATATATGATGTAATCTTTATGTTTTCATTTTTTTCAGAAGACCATAAATTTTTTAAACTTCTCTTCCATAGTATAGTAATTTCTAGGAGGTACAGTAGATACAGTACTGTGCCTGAAGTCAGAAAGATTCATCTTCCTGAGTTGAAATCTGGCCTCAGACACTAAGGATAATGACCTTGAGCAAGTCACTTAATTCAGTTTGCTTCAGTTTCCTCATCTGTAAAATGAGTTGGAGAAGGAAATGACAAACTACTCTATTATTTTTGTCAAAAAAGCAAAAACAGGGGCAGCTAGGTGGCGCAGTGGTTAGAGCACCAGCCCTGAAGTCAGGAGGACCTGAGTTCAAATCTGGTCTCAGACACGTAACAGCTGTGTGACCCTGAGCAAGTCACTTAACCCCAATTGCCTCAGCAAAAAAAAAAAAAAAATAAAATAATGTAAAAAAAAAAAAAACAACCAAATGGAATCACAAGTTAGACATGACTACTGAACAAAAACAGTAAAAAAATTTTAAAGAGATTTATAACTTTTGGTAAAAAAGTGCCTTGTATATTCTGTTGGTTTTGGAGTCTCATATGCATTAGCATCTTCATTCAGAAAATGTCACAGTCCAAATTACAAAGGAAACATTTTTTCTGCTGCTTTACTCTCTAGAATAATTTCCTTGTATATATTTGAACTAATATAGGTCACTTTCTGGGCAACTTTAAAATAAGTAAGAAAATACACCACCAACATTAAAATAAATAAGAAAATACACAAATAATTAACATTCAGATAATTTCCCCACACTTAGCCCAAGTAAGAAAGATAAGCAGTAATATTGGTTTTTATATAATGCTCATTATGCAACTTAACAACAATGATAACAGCAGCAGCAGCAATAACAACAATGGATACATCTGATTAGATCTGGCTCCTTTCGTCAGTGGTAGGAGGGGAACATGCAGACAGAAATGGGCTAGTATGACTTAATGAGTCCATTAAATGAAGCCCCTTAAACCAAAGGAATTCTACCCACCCATTTGTTAATCCTTATCTGACCTGTCTAGAACCCACATACCCTAGTTTGGTATTTGTAAAGGGCTCCAATTCAATTTTTCTATCATGCATATGGGCATATATATATGCGTGTGTGTGTATACGTTATGTATAATTACATTGTACATATATGATCATTATATTATAATACAATAATACATACACACATGCACATATACCCTTCTATGTGTGTATTATATGTAAATATGTGCATATGTATAGGTATATAATTATATTACATGTATATAAATAACACACAAATATGTAAACACACCCTTGTATGTATGTATATTTGTAAAATTATATTATATATATACAGTTAATATGTGTACATAGGTACACACATAGTCATGTATGTATGTTACATGTGTATATGTACATACACACATACACATTCATACACACAAAGGCATCAATTTTTTTATTTTTTCCACTGAGATAAGGAATTATGCTTTAGGGGCAAAATAATCTCACATAACAGCTACACTAATAAGATCTTGTATTCATAGAGTATTCCATAAAAATAATTTTTTAAAAAGCAGATAAAATACAGCTTTGTAGTCTCAAGCAGGAAAAGAGCAAGGACTTTTCCCTCTTTGTTTCTGCCTTTCTTCAGTTATTCATTCAGCACCATTTAGGGAGCATATTCACTGCTTTACCATAAAGGTCAGCAAGATTACAAGCTTCAAAACTGTATGGGGTGGGTTCAGGCACTGGAGGTACTATCATCAGAAATGTCAAACAAACTGCATACCACATGCTCTCCCTGATAACATATTAAACAAGAACTTTGATGTCTATCACCCCATGACTGGGGATTAAGCTGACTTGGTTGGATTATACACATGTCTATGAACCAAATTCATAACTTTTAAAATTCAATCCCCAAATAGTAATACAATTTCTTAAAAAAAAAAACACAAATCCTTTACCCCTACCTTTAAAAATATATGGTTTAATTAAAGCTGGCATCTGCCAACTAACTTTAAACATGCTAAAGTTTACATATAAAGTAGCAACATTTTGCATCTTATTTTATTATGTGCAGATCATGTTATTCTAGAAGGCATAATATATCACATGTTAAATAACAGTATCATGGAACTGGCTACAGTCAAAATGAGGAAGAAACCTTTGGAATAAGAATGGGCTCTTTCTTTCAGTTAGTTACATAATAATTTCCGCTATTCCATCTGATTCAGTAACAAGCAAGTGATACAAGCACAGCAAAATCCACTAATTTTTATTGAAGATATGTAAAATTCATAGTATTGTATAAACTGGTTTACTTTCAGACTAATGACCAACAAAAGACTGGCTAAACAAACTGAGAGGAGAAACAAGATTTCGGGGAAGTTTTAAAACTTGCTAAAAAGGATTCCCCACCCTAGCAAACATTTAAAAGTGTTCATTTACTTGTAAAATTTAATAACCTAATTATAAAACATTTTTATATATCTATTTCTTCACAGCATTTGGTAAGCTGTAATTTGGTAAAGTAATTACAATTACTTCATATAACTAAAGATAATAAAATCACACTTCCTCTAACTCTATAACACAGGCTGCCAGGGCAATTAGTCTGAATTAGTGAGGTTTCATTCGGCATTTTTAAAATGACACATTTACTATTCATATATAGAGAGGAGAAAAATTAAAGCTTTTAAAATCAGAAAAAACACCATCTGGCATTTATTGGTGTATTTTCTTAGTAGTTTCATATAGTCTGTTCATCTCCAAATGCCTTTTCTTCTGATGTCAGTAAACATTTGAAAAAAAATACAGTTTTTAAAAACTCCACAGTGAAAAAGTCAGACAATTTCATAAATTCACATTTATATCATTTGCCTATTCTATGTGAAAAATATTCTATCAATAAAAGCATTACTATAACCATACTAAAACAGTCTTTCAGATTTTAAAAAAAATTATTTTAAAGTCTATTTTAAAAATATAAAAGTAGATGTTGGATATCTGTAGGTATTTCTTTCAGGCTTATTGTAAGACATTATCACTGAACTGAGACTGGTAGCTAACACACCTATAATCATCTTAATTTTTGGAGAAGAAAGAAAACACATTCAAGAAAGAAAATTTAATATTCAAAGTCAATTTCATTTATTATTTGATTGTAAGTATGGCATTAATCCCTGAAAAAATCTGGACATATTATTAATATATGATATGTGATTATTTAGAAAGGGAAATATGATGATTATCAGGTAACAGGAAGGAACATTGGCTCACTAAAAATTATACTATGCCAGTCTTATTTCCTTTTTAAAAAATTTTAATAGTATTAATAGACTGGTGGATTAGGAGACTGCTATAGGAATAATTTATCCATTTCAGAAAATGGCATAATGTGGAGACTATTGCAGTAAACTCTATCTGTTTCTATCACTGACTTTTTATGTGACATTAGGCATGTCCCTTGATACTTCTAAGTGTTTCCATTTGGGCAAAATAAGGGGGATCAGATGATTCCTAAAGATATCTGTAACAGTCCATAATTCCAAAAATTTAGTTTCACCACTTTATAATATCCCCCATGGTGTTTTCATGTAGATATTCTCATGGTATTTTCGTCAGGCATCTTATAGAGATTCTTACTCAAGCATAGAGCCTTCTACATGGTCCCTGAGCTATCATTTGTAATCTGTGAATGTGATAGGAAGAAATGCATAAATACAGATTTTGCCCTATGGGAGAAAAGTGAAAGGCAAACTGAAAATTTTCTGAACTGTAATCCAAAGAATCAATTCAAAGAATTACATTAGTTAGTTTATTCGCCAGTTTTATGTGTGTAAAGCTATTCCCTAGCCTGTATCAATGCTTATTTATTTATTAGGGTCAGGTAATAAACTGGTATCTAAACAAAAAAGCCTGGCCACTATCTTTAATGTTGCAGGTAGACTCAAACAATAAACCTTTCTTAGTCACAGGAGGGAAGGAGGGGGTTATTGCTAGATTCTCATTCCCAAATTTCAACTAAACATATTGTTCTCCATGCCTTAGCTATATAACCAATCATGTTGTCATCAACCCTATGACATCACCAAGCATATAACCAACTGTGTTATTTCCCTACGTATTCTGCTCTATTCTTTGTTCTAATCTTATAAAATGAAACTGGATTATCATCTCAAGGTCTTTGCCTTAAATTGAGAAAACTCATTGAGCCCTTTATTATCAAGTTCATGTCCTGTCAATAAAAATGTTATCTTGCTCAGAGAAGACATGCCTCAGTCTACTTTTGTTGAATTTTATTTGTGAGGATCTCTGTAGGCCATATATTAACTTCATCTTAAAATATAATGTAATATGTTTTGCTGTATTTTTACTCATTTTGTTAAATAATTTCCAATTGCATTTTTATCTGGTTCCAGCTGCCCTCAGGAATATTGGTGCATGTTATGTGTTTGACATCTCTATACCATTCTGCGTAAGCAAAGCCTAAGTGAAAAACTAAATATCTTTAATTCTAATTTATTGTTCCTTGAACTGTTGGATGTTACTCTCATGTATAACCTTTCATTATGTAAAGCCTTGACCACAGCTAGTTTAAAATTATATTTTAAAATGAATATTGAAGTACTCAGAAGGCATTAAGACTAAACTAGCATTAAAGCTAGCAAGTAAAAAGAAACCAAAGTGATAGGTGTTAAAACCAATTTACTTCTCACTTGTAGAAACACAAATAGCTTGGTTATACATGTTGCTAAGTCCCCATTTTCCACAAATACTGTTATTCACAAGAGCTTTTTACTATCATTGTATTTATACTTTCTGAATTAAAAGATAGCTATTATATTACATTTTAAAATGTAAACTCTAGAGCTTGGGTTCAAGTGGCATTTCCTACATTCCATTGTCATCTATTTTTTCCTATAATTTATAAAGATTCAAAGAAAAGAAATATGCTATAATACTCAGATTTTTATTACTCCAAATCCTCTTTAATGACAATATAACCCTACAGAGGAAGTCAGCAACATTGTGTTTTGACATGGCATTGCATTTGTCTTAAGTTATGAGTTGATCTTATTTTTCTTTAAACTATATTCTACTTGAAAGTAAATAAACATGAGCTTCCCTTTAAAAACAATGAACTGTCATAATTATTGATATCATTAGCCTGAATGATATTCCACTCAATAGATTCCTATATCCACAAGGAACCAATAACTCCATTTTAAAATTAATATGGGTTCTCCAGTAGCAGAAGAATTTAAATGGGATCCATAGTTCCTTGTCATAGATAATATAGTATACATAACATCATATTTACTCTATCTCACCATCACCTTGAGCATCATAACATATCATCCTTTCCCAATTTTGAAAAGTAGGTGTGGTTTCTTTTTTTTCCCTTTATAAAACAGGTTGCTGTGGTTTTTGGGAGATTTCCATAAAAAAAAATTAAAGATACAGAAATGATTTCTTAAAAAGCAAAATGAAGCACTGTTCATATCACTTCAACTCCTCTCATTTTATTGACATTTTAACTTCAATAAACATTGATTAACCCCTTAGACATGCAGAGCACTAGTTTTAGGTACTAGAGTACAGAGCTACAGGTACAGAGCACAGCTTTCTAGATACTAGAGAAATTTTTAAAAAGAATGATTCCTGCCCTCCTATAGTTCACAACATAATAGTATATCAAACATCTAGACAAATAATTACAATATAATGATAAAGCATAATAATTAAATAGGAAATGTGCAAGAAGATTCATAGGACAAGTATAAAAATTGCAAAGATTGAGGAGTTTGGGAGATCTTCATGGCAGAAGTGGAGATGGACATTTGTATTACTAAGAGAACAGATTCAGGGATGTAATAAAGTACAAATTTCTTTGGACAACAAATAAATGATTTAGGTATTTGTTGGAGCTTGCTGAGATATCAGGTCCTGATGAAGTCATTCAATATGTTTATCTACATTTCCGAGCATTGTATCATCTGTGAATTTAATAAGCATGACATTTCTTTCTTTATTCAAGCCACTGATAAAAAATGTTGAACCTCAGTGGATGAGCTGGAATTCATTATGGAATATGATTAGAAAATGTAAGAAGCATGCAATGGAAAAAGTACTGATTTGCATTTGGAAGATTTGAGTTTGAGTCTATTCTGTCACTTAGTATTTACATGTCTAGATCTCATTTCCCTTAGATATAAAATGAGATTATCAGACTAGAATCTAGTCTCCTAGTTGCCAGATTATCCCTAAAGTCTTTTTTAGTTCTAAATCCTATGATCCTAAATGAACTTGGGAGTCAGAAGACCAGAACCTGTTTTGCTAATTACTACTTTTTTTTTGTCCTAAGATTTTGAAAAAATACAACCTCTGAATCTCAGTTTCCCTATTTGTAAAATGGGGATACTGATACATGCATACTTTACATAGATGTTGTAAAGATCAAGTTAATGGTTTTTTTTTTATTACAAAACATTTATAAACAGAACTATTCTCAGTATTCTGACTCCCACTGTCCTTTCCACCACCATACCCATCCCAATTGTATTAAACTGCCAAAGTTTTTTCTGGAGACAATCTTTCAGTCTCATCCCTTGAGCTTTGGGGTCTAAACCAAAGCAGTTACTCAGATCAGGTAGAAAAGAGAATTGTTGATAGTGTATTTTATGGAATTATAGTGTTTGGAAGAAAGCTGGATCTGCTGGGTACCACATATCTGAAATATCCTTTGTTAAGTATAAAAACAATTCATCTATTTCTTCCTTTAGGTATTTCTTAGTTGTTAATCTTTATATGGCACTAATAACAATGGTTCCAAATGAAAACAAAAAGGAATGGTTAAACAAAATAAAGTATATGAAAGGTTGTAATATTTTGCAACAAATCACTTCCCTTCTCTGGGCCTCAAGACTCTCATCTGTAAAGTGATGACATGAACAAAATGATCCTTGAAGTCCTCTGAAGGGAATAAAACCCTATGAAGTAAACTTTCTACTCAGTTTCACTAAAGCTACAAGAATAAACTAATAAAAAGAATTAGGAAAAAATAATTACCTTCTCTAATTTCATCCTGTTTCAGACCACCCAAAAATAGAAAAGTCCCATCATTAAGCATCCCAGTGATGCTGTCCTGGTATATGGGATTTCATTACATTCTGAATAAAAATCATATTTTAACACAAGGAATGACACTTAGGCATTTTAATTTTAAAAGTGAAAGAATGTTTAGTAGTTAATAATACTGGATAACAATAAGAGCAGTAATAACGAATACTTACATAAGTTCTAGATTTTAAAAGTAGAAGGAAAAACAAAGATCATTGAGAGTCAACTAAAGCTCAAAAAAAAGTAGTTAAGAGGACTTGAACATGGTCACATGTTAGTCAGAATCTAAGATAGTATTTGAACCCAGCTCCAAGTCCAAAACTCTATCTATAATACCACAGCACTTTAGGATTTAAAAATTACAAAGAAAATCAATTATATTAAAATACAGTCTTCAAAATAATAAGTAAGTTTATAGACTCCAGGTTTAGAACTGTTGTCTTAATTTCTCAATTAAGTCATTTGTCCAGGGTCACAGTGGTGGACTTGAACACAGTTGTGTAGCCACTAGGAGACATTGCTTTTATGATTTAAAGTAAATGTAACATGTAAGATTTTCAATTAGGTTAGAAAGTAATGCTGGGCATTCTTATCCAAAAAGCTGTTTTAAATTTTTTTCCACTTTCTAAACTTTACAAAGCTAAAATGAATACTGAACGTTAAACAGGGAATCCCCTCATATATATATATATATATATATGTATATATATATATATATATATATATATATATGAAAGCAAAACGAAAAGACACTTAAAGCAGGAAGTCATGTGATTCTTCAGGCTATAGTTGTAAAAATCCTTATAAGCATATTTTAGTCCCCAATTCACTTCATTTTCTTTCCTCTTGCTTCTCCTTTGATATCTCCAAACACATTTGGTGCAATATTTCTTACAACCTTGTTTTACTATACATATTGCCCAGGTATTCTTCAGATAGTTAACTTCTATTCCAAACCCACCCTCATTCTTAGTCTCAGTTTCTGCTAGTACAATTTTCTCACCTCCAACTACCCTAAACAAAGCGAAAATGTACCATTTTTTTTTCTACTTAGGGTGGTGCACCTTTTTCCTATTTGTGACCACAAATCCAGAAGGGAGAACAGGGTTTAACCAAAGGTTATAAGAAAATAAAAAGCAACTTAATTTATATGAGTTTTTGTTCTTTTTTTTCCTAAGAGACTTGACAAAGGTTAAATTAACCCTAATTTAAATATTTTAGCAAGGTTCATTAAACTATACAACAATAATAACAATTATTGCTAAATATGTGTCAATTTTTCATTACACTTAAAGGAGAGAGACAGAAGTCTCTTCTCTGAGTCTCAGTTTGCTCATGTGGGAAATTAAGGGTTAAACTAGTTGTGATCTCTAAAGTCCCATCCAATTCTATGAGAATTTGAGCAATGAGGGAAGGAAAGGGAAATAAATTTAATTGCAATGGGAAGATGGAAGCAGCAGAAAGAAAACCACATAAAATTAATTGCATAGAAAAACAAGATAGAACTAGAGAGAGGGAAAGAGGAAGGAGTAAAAGGTGTATAGAGGGGCCCCAAAAGTAGTAGGTAAACTGTTTGCCACATCCTGAGCAGTATAACAAAAGATTCACCTTTTGTCAAGATTATTGTGGACTGGGGATAACTCAAGACTAGGAGTTGGGAGGTTTATATTTAAATACAAGTGATAGAGGGATATCATTATCATCTAAGAGAAAAAAATATTCTTTTAATTTAAGGCAAGGGGGCTTATGGGATAATGTCCCTTAATATGCTCACATGTGCTCACACATTCTCAAAAGAGGGAATGATATAAAAGAGATATGGATCCAAACTGAAAAGGAAATTATCCCTTTACTTAATCAAAGTGGGCTAATTGGTGGGTCAGTCACACAGGCATAAAGAGAAGACCTAATTGACTGACTTTGCCTAGGTATATAGCCAAGCATTGGAAAAGCTTCCTAAGGAAATTTCTTAGAAGTTACAATTGCAAGGGACCTAAGGGATAATATTTGCCCACACCTTCATCTTATAGGGGAAATAGACTCTGAAAGAATTTGTTCAGTATTATACAGATAATAAACAGAAGAACTAGGCACTAATATCCAGTTCTCCTACCCTAAAACCCATCTTTTCTGCTAGATCTTGTTGTCTTCCAAGGCAACATGAAGATCAAAGCTCACCCCCTACACCATTTGGTAAAGCTGTTCAGAGAAGACTTTCTATTAATATACAAAAGAATGTCACTTGAAACTAAGTGTAATTGGCTCTTACCACTCATATATGTAGCCATTTAGCCACTGTCCCAAGATTTTCAACTGTATTTATGGGGTGGGGGACAGGAGAGAGAAGTTTAGGAGAGAATATTCTGAACTCCAAAGCAAAGACAGTGGATAGTGGAAACCAAATGTAATCATTCTTCATTTTGAACCTGGCCCCTAAACTACAGAGTTTAAAATGTCCTATAAACTCTGCTCATTTGGTTTCTGTAAGGAATTTGCTATTCAATCATTTCAGTTGGGTCCAACTCTTTGTGAACCAATTTGGGATTGCCTTGGCAAAGATACTGGAGTAGTTTTTGATTTCCTTCTCCAAACCATCTTACAGACGAGGAATTGAGGCAAACAGGGTTAAGTGACTTGTCCAGGGTCACACAACTAGTAAGTATCTGAGGCTTGATTTCAATTCAGGAAAATAAGTCTTTCTGACTCTAGGGTCAGCACTCTATCCACTGTGCCATCTAGGTGACCTGCGTATGTTATAAAGCAACTAGTTGGATAGCCAGTTCATTGAGTGCTGATATCAAAACATATATCTGAGATAAGCACTGCAGATGAAGAACAAGCTGGGCCAAACTTGAACAAAGAAGGAGAGATGGAGCTGAACTGCACTAGAAAAATTGCCCAAATTAATGATCCCAAGTATTGCCCAGTTCAAAGACTCATCTTTTTAATACAAATATCTTTGGAACAAAGGCATGGGATTGGAAATTTTGGACCACCATAATATGCACATAATCAAAATGGCGGGTGACTCAGAGATGAGTGAAAAGACAAATGATGGGTCAAACAAGCATCAGAATATAGCCAATGATGACAACAGCAAAAGAGTAAAGAAAGCATCACTGTGGAATTGTATGATCAAGAAAAGGAGAGAGTCAGTCAAATAGCAAGACTGAAGGATATCCCAAGTGCTACATGGATACCCCTTAAATATTAAATAAAGACTGGAAAAAAAAGATTCCTAATCTAGGGCCCATTGATGGATAGATTTCAAAAAGATCTGTGAACTTTGAATTATATCTTTATTCAATAGAATTCGTTTCTTTTGTGATCTTATACATTTCAACTTATATATTATTCTGAGAAGAGATCCAGAGGCTTTATCAAAGTATTAAAGGAGTCCATGAGAGCAAAGGAGACCCAGAAGCCCTGACCTGGAGAATAGCCTCCAATTGCTTAGGTAGAGCATATGAAGTTCAATGAAAAAACAAACACAAACACTGTCAGAGCTGATAAGAATGGACACCTTGTCATATAGGGCATATCTCCATCCTTGAGCTTACATCTCACTTAAAATATTCAAGTAACTCTAGTATCACATTGGTGATGACTCAAAACATATTTGTTGTATTTTTTTTATCTCCACTGTTCAAAATCTTGAGATGTTTATTTCCTTTCTTTGGCCAAAGGCACACAAATTCAAAACAAGTAAAGAGAATAATATAGTGATTGCTGAGGGGTTGATCTGCTCCAAAGTATAACAGGCAATTGGTAGAGTCATGGATGCTGCTCTAGGCCTAGAGTCATGAAGACTTGAATTAAAATCCAACCTCTGACACTTGTTAGTTGAGTAAATCACTTAATCCTCAATTGTAAAATGAGGATAATAACAGTATCTGCCTTCAAGAGTTTCTGTGAGAATCAAATGAGATAATATCTATTAAAAGTGCTTAGCACAGTGCCTGGTACATAGTAAATATTCTATAAATGCTTATTCCTTTCTTTTCCCTACTATCATGGGCAATGGGCTAAGTGTCAGGGGACTTGGATTCTGGTCCTTGTTTTATCTGGTTAGTGATTTGCACAATGTCAACTCTTTCTGGGCATTAGCTTATTCATCTGTAAAAATGCCTTTTAGAACTGGATAATTCCTAAACTTTCCTTTGGCCCTAAATTTTGGTAATTTCCCATAAAGCATCCAAATTTCACATCATTCAGTAGACTATTTAGGGAATGATGACATATATATATACATACATATATATATATATTACATGATTTTAAACTATTGCAAAATAATTCTGAAATTCAACTAATGACAAAACCATGACTCAAAGCCTGTACCCCAGAAAAGATCTCCTAAACTGTTTCCAGAAGATTTATTGTGCGCTGACTCAAATCACACAAAATATAGTAGCATCATCCTTAAACCATATATTGTTAGTATTCTAAGTCTTTTAAAACAAGGAGTTCCCAAAGGAGTTTCATTGTATTATATTTCCCAATAATCAAGTCCTACAATGGCAGAAAACAATGTTTTTTTCCTTGTTACAAGAGAAGGCTCAATGAAGAGAGGAGGGAAAAGATGGATTTATCTATCTGTTCAGAAATGACTTTGAAATAAAAACAAAAGGCATCAAGGAAACATTTTAGAAAATTAATGTTTTTTTTAAAAAAACTAAAATACATCAGAAAATTAAAAAGGAAAACAAAAGTAAGCATAGGATAACAGATGGTAGGAATGTTAATGTAGAATCAAATTAGGACACCACAAGAACATAAATTTCTGTTCCTGCTAGAGCACATAACTGAACTGCTAAAAAGAAACTAGTAATCATTTTGAAATGGAAACAAAAAACTTTGAGTAAAACTGAGCTGATTATTCTCTCTCTCACATTTTAATTGATTTTTCACTTTGTTTTGGTTTTAATGAAGCAACCAATAAGACAAACTTTGTATCATTTGTGTCGACATTTCAAAAACATGATCCTTGGTTTTATGTTTATATTGCTCTGGTTTCAGTTTCAAATTGGGTAGCCAGCTTGAAGTTTAGTTTGGAGGGAAGGATTAAGCTCACTTTTAAACATGCCAAATCAAACATAGTCCAGCTCTTTTTGTCTGTTCAAATCAGTGTAATCTAGAGTTTCATTTTTAGAAAGCCACTGATTAATTTCAGTTTAAAGTAGTGACTTTCAAGCTTTTCCAGTTCTGTATCAGCCCGTTTTCCTCCCTAAGCATTCCCATTACTTTAAATAAACCATTCTGGAGAGACAGTGGCACTCCATTCTTCCACTCACACCAGGGAGGATGAAATGAAATGGAATTCTTAACCCTGCCCTTCTGGGCTCTCTACTCCTAGGCAAAGCAAAATCAGTCAGTTTTTCTTAACCAGAGGAGATTACTAAAAGAGCCCAAGGAGAATTTCCTAAAGTAAGTTCTGTCTACTTCTACCCTACTTCCTCAAGCTATTCAAGACTGATTTTTGTAGACTGGAGCCTTGGAAGGAGAAAATGCACATAGCAATGCAATATCACTAATTGAATTGTCTCTGTTAGTCTCTTATCCATTTACTGACTATAAAGTTCTTGACAGTGTAATCTCTCTTTTGTTTGTATCCCAAGTGCTCAACCCAGTGTCTGGCACTTAGTAGTTGCTTAATAAACATTTATTGACTGATGACTACTAGATAGTAAGCTTCATGAAAGGAGAGTTTACTTTCTAACCTCTATATTGTTCTCAGATTATTATCTAACCTACTATACAAAAAGCACAGATATAAGCTTGTTGTAGAAAAAGAGCATGAGAGGGGATCAGAAGAAATGGGTTCAAGTCCAAACAACAGACACTTATTACTTTGTGTGCCATTAGGCAAGTTCCTTAATTTCCAAGAGTCTCAGCTCCCACGTGTAAAATGAGGAGGATTAGGCTAGATGGTTCCCAAATTGTGTTTCTGTTCTCAAACTATTTTCTTAAACTCAATACATCTAAAACAAAATTCATTATCTTCCCCTAAAATACTCCTCTCATCCTACCTTTTTTTATTTGTTGGAAGTCACTACCATCTTTGTATTTATTCACATTCAAAAAGAGTCATCTAGAAAGCCTCCTTTTCCCTTATAACTTGTATTCCATCAATTGCTAAGTATTGTTGATTCCACCTCTACAATATGTCATATTCTCAATTGTTCTTCAGTTGTTTTAGTCATGTCTGATTCTTTGTGATCACATTTGGGGATTTCCTAGGAAAGGTACTGGAATAATTTGCCATTTCCTTTCCCAGCTCATTTTTCAGATGTTGAAATTGAGGCAAATAGGGTTGATAGACCTGTTCAGGGTCACATAGCTAGTAAGCCATCTGAGGCTAGATTTGAATTTAGGAAGATGAGTCTTCCTGACTCCTATCAACTATACTACCTAGCTGCTTACCTCCATATTCTCTCTACCTATTTCCTAATTCAGGAATTTATCACCTTTCACCTGGATAATTACAACCTCCTAACTGTTCTGCTTATCTCAGGTCTCTTTCCTTTCCAATCTATCCTCTATCCCAGTGCTAAATTGATATTCCAAAGTCATAGGTCTAGACATGTCACTTCTCTGTTTAAAGAGCTCTAATGGGATCCTCTTGCCTTGATGATCAAAATCAAACTTCTTTGTTTCACATATAAAGCACTTCAAAATCTGGCCCCAACTAACTTTCTAGTCTTATACACATTCTTACTCTTCTGCATACTCTCCAGTCACATTGGTATTTTTGCATTTTTTTGCACAATGGAATTCCATTTTCTATTTCTATTACATAAGCTATCTGCCATACCAGGACTCCATACTTACTATGCTTTAGTTTCCTCTAAAGTTCAGCTTAAATGCTCATCCTATAGGAAATCTATCTTGATCCACCCAGTTGCTATCATCCTCCCTCCAGAAATATTTTGGACTTAATTCATTTTCTTTATTTGTGTTCTTATATAGATTATAATTTTCTATGGGCCAGAAACTATTTCTAATTGGCTTAGTATTTCCAGAATAGAGCACAGAACCTGCCACACAGTAAAAATATAATAAATGATTGTTGAATTCAATTGTTGTCCAATCAACCAATCACTAAATATTTGATTGTTCTTATACTATATTTCCTTTGCTAGAAGAAACATTCTAAAATTCATGCCATTTAACTTGCTTCTAGTTGTACTTCTCCAAAACATTCAGAACCAACAGCCTCAGAGAATGAGACTAATTCAAAACCATACTGAAGTTTTCATAGAAACTTTTAAAAAAGAAATGGTTCAAAGGCATTTTGGCATGGAGAAAGAATTATTTGCCAAATGTCCTAGTTGACAGATTACAATGCTAACAAGCAAAATATCCTATATGATAACAATGCACTAGCAATTCATATTCTAATGATGAATCTCAGTAATAGCACTTTTAGACTATTGTCTAGAGTACCCTAGAAGTGAAAATAAACAAAATTTTATTTTAGCAGCTAATCAAATGGAAAGGTAGAAAAGGGAACTAAGGAAGGAATAAAATGTTGCTAGAAAGCTAGTCTATTTTAAAGCATATGGAAAGTTGCTTTTTTAATCTGTTGTGCAGTTGCATTAAAATTTTCCATGAAATAAGCAGCTAGTTGGATAAAGGTCCAAAAGATAATCTTTAATAATTAACCACTTGACAGATTTCCATTCTGTCATCTAATATTGCTAGAAAACTTTATGGAGAGAAAGAACCTGAATCAATCATTCTTTGTACTCAAGTAGCTTCTCTGAAAAGGTAAGTTGAAAGTTAAAACTAGGCGAGATTTCAATTTTTTTTCTTGATAATATTTCTGTTTCAGTCATAGACAACTGAGAATTGTTATCTATGATGACAGCTATATAACAAGAATAGTCAAATTTTTGCTTTTAAAAGCCAAGTTGTGGCATATGAATGTAATGGAATCTAACTATTGGGCAATTAAAAATGATGAGTAGGCAGATGTCAGAAAAACTAGGAAAGACTCATAAGTAATGGTGCAAAATGAAATGAACAGAATCAGGAGAACACTGTACACAGTAACAACAACATTGTGTGATGAATAACAACTCTTGGCAATACAATGATACAAGACATTTACATGGGATTCATGATTGAACATGCTATCCATATGCAAAGAAAGAAGTGATGGATTCTAAATGCAGATTAAAGTATATTAGCTTCACTTTTTTGTTTTCTTCTTTTGGTCGGTTCTTTCTTTCATAACTGTGATTAATATGGAAATAATGTTTTACATTATTGCATATAGATAACCTATATCGAAATGCATTAGCGAAGGAGGGAGAAACATTTGAACCTCAAAATTTTCTAACAAGTAATACCAAAATTGTTTTTACATATAATTGGAAAAAATAAAATACTATTTTAAAAAAATAAAAGATGTGCTATAATATTGATCTTTGAAACTGGATGAGTTTCTCCACAAATTACTGTATAATTTATTTCTCTTCAGATTCCCCTCAGAACGCCTAATATAAAACTGGGCAACAAAATCATCTCTTACATATGTTTTCTTTTTTTTTTTTCCACACTGACACTGCCCTAGTACAGGTTTTCACAATCCATTAGTCTATGGGTTTTCCCATGTTCTTTCTGACATCTTATCAATTTTTAATGAGATAGCCAATACAATCTTTTCTATCTAAAAATCTTGAGTGCCTTTTAGTCTGTACTAGATAAGTGCCTACACACACACACACACACACACACACACACACACACACACACACACA
>JAJPUD010003821.1:35529-69784 GCA_023553655.1 Myrmecobius fasciatus | reverse complement strand
ACACACACACACACACACACACACACACACACACACACACACACACACACACGGTTCACCAATTAATTTCAGGCCTCTGTACTTATATCACACTAATCACTTTCTTCCTTATACATGAGCTTTCCTTTTCTATTCTCTTCACCTACTGAATTTTATCCATCTTTTAATGCTCTTTCCAAATGCTATTTCCTCTATGATGACTTAGTTGCCCCCATTTTCCCACACCAAGTCAGTACTGATCCTTTTCCCCTTGGTTCCCCCCCCCAAAAAAAAGTATTTGAACCTCTCTAATGCCTTATCATATAATAATTCTGTAATAAACTTGTATTACGTCAAATTGTACCAGAATATAAAACTCCATGTGGGCTTATAAAATTTTAGCTCTTTTTGAGCACCTAACATAGAGTTATTCAGAGAGTAGGTATTTAATATTTGTTTATTGGATTGAATCTCATAAATAATTTAAGAAATCAATATCTGATCAATTAAAGAAAAAGCAGTATATTTTTTATGCTGCTATATCAAACTGCCAAATCTACTTAACTAAGATAAAATAAGACAAAGTAAATGCAGCGAATGAGCTAGGAAAACCAGAAACTAGTTTTATGCAAGAAAAAAAAGATCTTTTTACAAGTGGACTTACAAGTAAACTTAAGGCCAATATAACATGTAGCAAACTGCTGAGCACAGCATTTCTTTGAATAGCACTAAGAAACCATTTTTTAAAATTCCTAGATGAATGATAGCAGAGTCCCTGCAAAGATAAAATGCACTGTTTTTAAAATTCCTTTTTTTAAAAGGAATTACCTCATATGTATCATGGAATGAATGACTTGGATGCAATGGAAGAACAGAAAATCAAAAGTAACCTTAAAGAGAAGAGCAGAAAATCACTCAATCACTGCAAATACTTTTATTTTTAAAATATTCTCATGGGAAGTGAAAAGAGATTAAATTATAATTGTTACAAAGATGACTTCCAGATCTAGATATCCAAATTTCATTTCTTTCCTAAGCAACATGCCTATATCTTCAGCTTTGTGATGGACATTTCCATCTGAATGCTCCATAGACATCTCAAACTCAATCTGTCCAAAACAGACATGATCTCTCTCCTGAAATTCACTTCTTCCTCCTAATTTGACTATTCCTGTTGGATGCACTAATCTTTCAGTAATATAGGTTGAAAACTAAGACATCTTCTACCTTTCCCCCTAACTTTTCCTTCATCTAACCATTTATTTGGCAACTTTTATCGAAAACCAACGCTTGTCAACATGATTTCAGAAAGGCCTGGAAAGACTTATATGAACTGATGCTGAGTGAAGTGAGTAGAACCAAGAGAACCATTGTACACAGCAACAGCAAGATTATGCAATGATCAATTCTTATGGACTAAGTTCTTTTCAATAGTGAAGTGATTCAGGCCAGTTTCAATGGTTTTGTGCTGGATAGAGCCATCTTCACCCAGAGAGAGTACCATGGGTAGTGAATGTGGATCACATAGTATTTTCACTTTTTTTTGTTGTTTGCATTTTGTTTTCTCATTTTGTTCTTTTTTTGATCTGATTTTTCTTGTTCAGCATGATAATTGTGGAAATATGTACAGAAGAATTACACATGTTTTAACATATATTGGATTGCTTGCAGTCTAGGGGAGGGGATGGAGGGGGGAATGGAGGGTGAAAAAAATTTGGAACATTTTGGGTTTTGCAAGGTGAATGTTGAAAACTATTCATATGTCTTGAAAATTAAAAACTTTTTTTAAAAGAGTATGAGATTAGTCTTAAGGATCTTCCAAGAAAAAAAATCAATTTTTGTTTTACCTCCAAAATATGTCTTGTATTTGTCTCCTTCTCATTCGTACCAAAACCAATTTCATTAAGATCTTCATTACCTTCTAACTGATCTTTCTCTAATCTCTCCCCTCTCTAAAACATCCTTCAGAGAGCTGTCAAATTAATATTTTAAAAGTATATATCTGACCACATCCCTCTGTGTTTTTTTAATCGCTAAATAAAAAATAGAGATCTCTGTCATTAAAAGTCTTTTGCAATCTGGATTTAATCTAAGTTTTATGTCTGATTTCACAGTGTTTTCTCTCATGCACTACCTGTTATTTCCTGGATGCTATATCCAATCTCTAATTTCCATGCCTTTATACTGGCTGTCTCTTAGGCCTAGAACCCTTTCTCTTCTCACCTCTGCCTCTTAGAAGCCCTGCTCTACTCAAGGCTCAGTTCAATTGAAACTTCTTACATGATCTCTAAAAGAAGACTTTCTTGTCTTGGCATCCCACCCCCATTGTGTAATTATTTTCTATTTTTACCTTTCATATATTTTGGATTTACTTATGTAACTCCTGTCCCAGAGTCAAGTAGTATAAGTCTTCCTAAATCTCTTCTAGACTCTTCAAGGACAATGTTCTTTTAGAATTTTCAAGTACCACTCCTCTCTAGGACTCTTCAAGCTCTAAGATTTTCTAGTCACTTTGAGTACTTCTGCCTTATAGCTTTGTGAAGGAAGAACAGTTCAGACTGTTGATGGAAATGCCCCAGGGAAGAGATGAAAAAAGATGATCAGGCAGTCTCCATTATGTCCCCTATCCATCTGGCTATACTAGAGTTATGGAATTTTCTCTTGGGTAAGGTCTAGAACTTTCTATCTTGGTTGAGTTGAATTATCTCTTTCCAAAGGGAGAGCTCATTCATTCTGTATTGTCTGTCTGTCTGTCTCTCTGTCTCTCTCTCTCTCTCTATATATATATATATATATATATACTCCTAGCTATACTTCTGTTTTGCTATGATTTGGATAAATGGGTTTTTACTTCTTAAAAAAATTCCAAATTTGTGGCTCTTAAAGAACACATTTCATTGACAAAGATACTGCAGTGTCTATTCATTTAGGGAAATCAAACATCTCAAGGATCATTTGTGCCCACAATAAAACTGTATCAGTGATATAAAGTATAAAGAAAAGTAAGGTGAAAAACAAACAAAAATACCAAGAACTGAAAAACCATTGCAATAAAACAGTTTAATTAATCTTCAAGAAAAAGTTGTTATTAATTCCATTGTGATTAAAGTTTGAAGACATTGAGAAAATTAAGGGAAAAAAAGCTAATACTTGAAGCAATAAAGGAAAAAATGTCTTGGAAAAACAATAGACCTGAGTATTAAGTATGTATTATAAAAAAGTAATTTTTCTTGATGAAACTCACTTTTTTTTAATGTAAGCTATCTTGAAATCATTGTCAAAAGTTCAAATGAGCCTAAGAGATATGGGCATCTTTATGAGATTGTAAAATAACCACTCCAAAATAATATTTCAGCAATTTTTAATTTTGGGGGAAATAGAAGGGAACAAGTATTTCTAAAAACACCTGTTGTGTGCCAGGTACTACATTAAGTACTTTACAAATGTTATCTTATGTGATCTTCACCTACCTGAAAGGTATTAAATTATTTTGCTTTGTTCTGGTTAATTTATATTCCCCTGTACTTGTTCCCTGTCCATAATATTCCATGACTCACTTCCACACTTAGCACTGATTTTTGTCCTTTGCCTGGAATGCTTGCCTTTCTCACCACTTCCTCTTGGAATCCTTAGCTTTTTTCGGGTCTCAGCTAAAATGTCACATTCTGCATAGATCCCTTTCTGATTCTTCCAATTGAAATTATCCTCTAAAAGTTCTCTCTTGCTCTGTGTTTGTGTATGTATGTAACATACACATATGTGCATATATGATAAAAGTTAAAATGCTAAATTCTGAATCAGAGAAATGGATTCAAATCCTGCCTCCCACACTTAATATCTATATAAGCCAAGAAAGTTACTTGAATTTTGGTTTCCTCATTTATAAAAAGGGAATAATAGCAGCAGGATTGCTGTATGACTCAAATAAGATAATGTATATAGAGCACTTTTTAAACTCTAAAGTATTATTTAATTATGTTATTATTATTGACTCATCTGAGCATATGTTATTATCTCAGGTTGCTTGAAAGCAGAAACAATTTTGGTTTTGTCTTTGCATCCCCAGCCCCTAGTACAATGTCTGATATGCAGTAGATTCTTAATTCATCTAATGTAGTAGATTAATGAATTAGTTGTTCTTTGCTCCAAGGGAACTGAGGTAAAAGGAAAGATTTCCATAGAGTATGTCCCTAACCCAAGTCACTTGATTTGGAAATATTCATTGTAGCTAATCACAAGTAAGACCACTTTGAGTAAAGAGAATAGATTGTCATAAATCTATAATTTCTCAAAAAATTTCAATGACCATATGCTATTAAGAATGGATCAAGAATACTTTAACAATCTGCCTATTCTATAGTCACCCACTTCTGCAGTTATGTAATTAAAGACTTAAAAAAATACTTTAAAATCACCCAGCTTCCACTGTATACTCTGGATATCTTTAAATATCTAAATTCATGGTATTTCATAAAAATACACCAACTAACTAGAAATGTGATCTCAAGCAAAGTCACTTAACCACCCTAAGTCTCAGTTTCTTCATCTGTATACAGGAATTAGATTTTAACCCTAAAGTCTTTTTGAACTCTAACTTTCTGATTCTAAGATTCTCTTAAGGGAGAGGGTAGAGGGAGAATACAACTACAAAAAAATCTTTCTGTTATCCAGAGGGCTTTTATAGTTAGTGTTTTTATTATTAGTATAATCTAGGGTTAGCATTATCAAATAAAAAAAATTGAGTCTTGGTCCCTTTCTAATAAAAAAAAAAACTGTTTAAGGATAAGTAAAAGTTTCTCCTCCCACCCATAGATTTAGTGGTCAATTTTAAAACAGACTCGATGCCAAACAACCAGCAAAGCAAAGAAAGTATGCTTCCAGGTCCTTAGGGCTCAGTGTTTTAGGACCTAGTGTGGAACAGTTTTCCGTAACTTGTTTCTAAAATCAATTTTCCACTCTTTCACTTCAACTTCAAACACCACAATGTGAAAAACAAATAATACTTTTGCTGGCATTCTTGTGACCAACTAGGGAAAGGAAAAAGTCCCTGTTGATTGGAGTAGTTATGTGTCCAACTGGAAATCTTTCCTCTTTCCAAAATGGCTTTCCCTGGCTGTATCCATACTCTTTTCATCTCTCCTTTCTCTGCCAAAATAAGATGGAAAAGAAAGCAATACATAATAAAAAATCCAAATAAATACACCCACAGGGAAATATTTGGCAAATACTATAACTCCATAAGGTACAGAAGAGATGGGCAATAATTTTTTTTTAAAGAAATAAGAAATGTGAAAAAAATATAGAAAGTTAAAATAAGGAGAAGTCTTGGAGATCATCTAATCTTTTCCATTCATTTTTCAGATAAGCAAACTGAGGTCCAGTTGACCAAAGTTTATTCAAGTTCATCCCAACAGGAACTAGAATCCAGGTCTTTTGACTTCTAAGGGCATGAGGAGAACAGAACAAGCACTTATATAGTGCCTACTATGAATCAGGCATTGCACCAAGCACTGTATAAGTATTATCACATATGATCCTCACAACAGCCCTTTGAGAAAGATGCTAGGATAGTGCTGTTTTCACTATCCAGTCCTGTAGGATACCATTAACCAAGAACACCAATAATTTTAAATTGCAGCTAATAAGCATAGCCTTGTCTACTGACAAGGCTTCATAGTCTTCAGTATATGTAGGTCAAATTTTAAGTGATTGTAAATAAAGCATTTCACTAAAGTAAAGATGCCCTTAATAGGTTGGTTATCTGTGACAAGACTATAGATAAATAAGATTCCAGTCTCTGTCTGTCTTCCTCTCTCTCCAGGCACAGTGCCTGGTTCATTTAAAAATGCTTGTTTCACTTCCTTCTTCCCTTTTTCTTTCCTTCTCCTCTTTCCCTCTTTCTTCCTTATTTGCCTTCTTCCTTCCCCTCTCACTCCCTCCAGCAATCTCAACCTTCTTGTACCTAGAATCACAGTACTGTAATAGAAAAGATAGGTGAAGAAACTTACCTGGTAGGTCCTATACTCAGAGCTAGACAACAATTCTGAGAAAGAGAACTGAAAGACCACAAATTAAATAACATTCAAAAGTAAATCATGGCAACCCCAAAATGTAGTGCAGTCTTAGGATGAATTGAGAGAGGTAGTGTTGTTATAGTCCTACTGTACTCTGCCTTGATTAGATTCTAGAATACTGTGGGGACACATATGCATACACACACACAAAAACAACAAAATTTTTCAGATTATAAATATGAACAGGATCAAACCCTTTGACCCAGCAGTGTTTCTATTGGGCCTATATCCCAAAGAGATCTTAAAGGAAGGAAAGGGACCCACATGTACAAAAATGTTTGTGGCAGCCCTTTTTGTAGTGGCTAGAAACTGGAAATTGAATAGATGCCCTTCAATTGGAGAATGGCTGAATAAATTATGGTATATGAATATTATGGAATATTATTGTTCTGTAAGAAATGACCAGCAAGATGATTTCAGAGAGGCCTGGAGAGACTTACATGAACTGATGCTGAGTGAAATGAGCAGAACCAGGAGATCATTATACACGGCAACAACAGTACTATATGACGATTAATTCTGATGGACATGGCTCTCTTCAACAATGATATGTTTCAAACCACCTCCAATTGTTCACTGAAGAAAGCCATATACACCCAGAGAGAGGGATGTGAAATGTAGACCACAACATAACATTCTCATACTCCTTGATTGATGTTTGCTTATATTGTGTTTCCTTTATCTGATATATCGTTTGTGTAAATAAGATTTTTCTTGCACAACAATGATAAGTTTGGAAATATGTATACATATATTCGATTTGCCAATATTTTAACATAATTAACATGTAGTGGATATCCTGCCATCTAGGGGAGGGGTGGGGAAGTTGGGGGGAAAATTTGTAACGGAAAGCTATGTAAGGGTTATTGTTGAAGAATTACCCACACATATGTTATGCAAATAAAATAAAATTAAAAAAAAACTGGAAACTTAATGGATGCCCATCAATTGGAGAATGGCTAAATAAATTATGGTATATGAATGTTATGGAATATTATTGTTCTGTAAGAAATGACCAGCAGGATGATTTCAGAGAGGCCTGGAGAGACCTGCATGAACTGATGCTAAGTGAAATGAGCAGAACCAGGATGATCAATATACATGGCAACAAGACTATATGATGATCGATTCTGAAGGACGTGGTTCTCTTCAACAATGGGATGTTTCAAATCAGTTCCAATTGTTCAGTGATGAAGGAAGTTATATACACCCAGAGAGAGGGATCTGAATGTGGACCACAACATAACATTTTCATGCTCTCTGATGATGTTTGCTTGCATTATGTTTCCTTCTCAGATTTTTTTTCTTGTAGATATGATTTTTTGGTGCAACAATATGACTGTATAAATATGTATACACATTCGATTTGTCAAGTATTTTGACATGGTTAACATGTATTGGACTCCTACCATCTAGGGAAGGGGGTGGGGAGAAGGAGGGAAAAATTTGTAACAGAAAGCTTTGCAAGGGTCAATGTTGAAAAATTACCCATGCATATGTTTTGCAAATAAAAAGCTTTAATAAAAAATTTAAAAAATACATGAACAGGTTGGTTAAAGACCATATGACAGAGCCAGAAACTATGTCTATTTAGCCTGCAGAAGAGAAAGTGATCAATAAACACCTTATGGATTAAAATGAATTGGAGAAGAGAAGGCAGAGAAGAAGGAAATGCAGTAATTGACATGCAACTAACTTTTCTTAGTCCCAGAGAACAGAACTCAGAAGAATAGATGAAAGCTGAATCCAGATTTAAACTCCACATAAAAAAAAAGACTACTTAACAATCAGAACTATCCAAAAGTAGAATTGTCTTGGGAGATAGGGGTTTTCCCTTTTCACTAAATAAAGGTCTTCAAGCAAAAAAGTAGATGATCAATGACCATTTGCCTTGATGTTATAGAGAATCGGGATTCCGATGGCTGGATGAGATCCCACCCAATTTTGTAATTCTGTTTTCAAATGTGTACAGCTTTATTCTCTGTAGGGAAACTTTGATTCAGGGGTGTGGTTTTAAATAAAAGTCTGTCTTGTTATACAGCTGAGTTTTTTATTCCTTCAAGGGAGGAGATTTTGTGCCTGGGCGTGGGGAAGGGGTGGATTTTAGGAACAGCCACAAAACAGAGCAAACAGAAGAGTTCTAAAACTACTTTCCTTTAACAAATTTTCCAATAGTCTGTAGAGAGTTGAAGGCACCTTCCTCCTTCCTTCTTCGGGCTGCCAGCTCATTATCATAGATTTACCAGATCTCAAAGGCCATCTAATCCAACCCACTTTAAATGAGGAAGCTAACCCCCAGGAAGAATCAAGATTGATTTAAGGTATGGAAGGCTATTAAGTATCTTAGATCTCTAAGATTTTTAAGATCTACAGTTTCTAAGATTAGTGTTCTTCCATACTGCCTCTCTGATTATATATAAGGATAGCACAGTGTCTCTGATTATTACAGTACTTCTGATACAAGGGACAGTCATCTTCCCAATAGAAACAAATTCTCTTTTTGTTGGGAAAGTAACTTCCCTAGGACTGGGGAAGTGGTTACTCATCCAACACAACATAAGCCCGAAACAGTTCAAATAGTATGAACATCCAAGAGTTTTGTTAAGCAAATACTTTCTTAGGCTTTCTCATTATTAGTCAACCTACTCATTGGCTCCTGAGAAAGTTTTAGAGGCTCCATCGATATTGCTGTCTCTTGACTACTCTGATAACATTTCTTTCTTTCTTTCTTTCTTTTTTCCTTTCCCATTTCTTTCTTAAGGTCCTGCTCTGCCACAGCTACCAAAAAGGGTAGGCAAGAGAAGGGCCCAAGGGCACTGCCAGCAAACTTCTCAGGATTTCAGAGCATGTTTGACGTGACCCCTCCCTGCTGCCTCTACCCTCAAGATAATTAGTCAATAATTATTTACTGAGCGTCTATTATGTGCCAGGCACCTCGCTAATACTTTGTCAAAGAAAAGCCTAAGAAACGGAGTATTTAGGCACTGCCGATGCAACTATCGGACTCTTTCACTCACCCGGCTGTCCCTCACAGCCACTACTGCTGTCACTTCAGTCTCCCTCCTACCCACGGCCGCTGCCTTTTCAGAGACAACTTTCCAGAAGCCACCGAGGAGCTTGGCTGACTTGGGACGAGGGGAAGGGCGGGGGCGCAACTAGTTAGCAAACCCTTCAGCAGCAGGCAAAGGTGCAGAGACCCCGGAGCCGGGAGCAGCAGCAGCGCCCCATCCTCGTGTCTCCAGGCTACCATCAGCCTCCCTCACCCCACCAAAAAAAAAAAAAAAAAAAGAAAAGAAAAAGAAAAAAAGTCGCTCCCTGCCTCCTTCAGAAAGTCAGCCCCTGGAAGGGGAGGTAGAAGCCAGAGATCTCCAGCATCTTTCTCCTTTCCTTAGAGGCTCAAACCCAGATCCCATCCCAACTTCCCCGGGAAGAGGCAAGGAGCGAGCAGGAGCCTTTGCAAAGTCCGAGGGGAACGTCACCTGCTGCAGGAGGAAGCTGGTACTTCTCCCGGGCCGGATGGTGGTTCTTTCGGGTTGCCATCCCAGACTGCTGGAGGGCGGGCGAGCGCCTTCTTAAAGCCAACTCGGGGAACAGCCGCCTACTGCCGCCACCTCTCTGCCTCCCATCCCGGCGGAGGCCGCCGGCCGCAAGGGGACAGCGGCGGCCACCTCGGGGATCTCGTCCCCGCGCCTCTAGCAGCCTCCGCTAGCTTGGGGCCGCTGCTCTTCCCTCCAGTATGCTTGGTGCACCGCCCTTCCTGGCCCTTCCTTTACTCAAACAGACTGGAAAACCAGCCAATCAGACCCCTCCTTTTGGAAGAGAGAAGGAGGTTGGGTGTGTCTTAGAGCAGCACCTTGTGTTCTTTTGTTGGGGTGGTGGTGCTGCTGAGCGTGTTTTCCTGTCTCGCCCAGAGGTAGGGCAACGTTTCCAAACACTTAGAATACTTGCTCCTCCAAACTGAAGAAGTCCTTATATCCTTTTGCATGAGGAAATGTCTCGTGAATCCGCAGCCTCCTAGTAGGTAGAACAGACCAGACCAGCTCAGTCTTATCTGGCCCAACAGAGACTGCACTGCCCCCATGGGTGTTTCCTTGTTAACTTTTCTCCCACATCCATCACTTTTTCTGAATGACTGATGTGGTTCTGGGTGCCTAGTCTTGGGGTACAGTGGAAAGAGCATTGACTCTTTTATCAGTGGATTAATGTTCAATCCCCATCTTCGACAACTTTCTACCTGTGTAATTTTGTACAACTACAATTTGTAGCTTCCTTGGCCATTAATTTCCTTAAGGGAGAGGGCTGATCAAGCTAGTTTTAAAAGTCCTCTAACTCTGATCCCATGGGTTTTCTAAATGAAAAACTCCTGGAATACTGCTCATAATGCGCTTGAATTTTTGTAATGTTCTCTTGCCTGTTACCTATGTTCAATTAAACTAATCTGAAATTCCCAGGGCTACAGTAGAAGGCAAAAACCAAGACTATGATCTTTCCACGAAATTAGACTTCACACTCAAATTTCTCTTTGTTATTTTCCACTAGATCAGCAGAAAAGAGTAGTTTTTATAATGTGCACAGCTATCACCTTTGTAATCTGAAATTCCCTTTGTGTGGGGGTATGTATATGTAGCACCTGGCTTTCTCTGAGGCAAGAAAAGCCTTACTTAAAAATTAACCCCATAGTACACTGCTTTAGAAAAAGAGCCAAGGATGACAGAAAATCAAATTATTTAGCAGATTCAATCGTCAAAAAAAAAAAGTCGAAACAAACGTCCTTTATCTTTCTCTTCTCAAACAGATGGTATCGTTGATAACAGATGGAAGAAAAAAAAAAGTCCTACTGTTATATCTGCATTCTCTTTCACAATTTTCCAAGAACATAAAGAGAAAAAAAGGACTCTATTTTTGGCATCTACTGAAACATTTCATAATGTAAGGAAGATTTGTTCATTTCTTTGCATTTTTACAACCAAAGAGAGTTTTGAGTCAATCTCTTCCTTCTGAGACAGAGAGCTAAGTGGCATACCCGGTGATGGTGATGAAGACAAAGAATCAGTGCACTTTGTTGTAGTCTTTGTTGTTGAATGAAAGACAATGAAAATATGGCCAAGCTCTACTTTATATTTAGGAAAAAAAATCTTACCAACCAATGAGGATTTAAGGTCATCAGGATAGCTTTCAGTTTCCATAAACCATGAGTTGCATGCATGAAGCCACATAGCCAAAACAAAATAGATACGCTTTAAAGATATTGTTTCTAATTAAATTTAGAGTTATTAGCAACAAGATTCTAAAGTTCATTTGAGAAATGGAAAAAAACAATACTAATTTCTCTTTGTTATAATAAAATAAAATTTACTTACATCTTGTGACTTCGGAACTAATAACTGATTGGCCAGTTTTCCCCCTCTACAGATGATATTTATTAGTCCATTTGCTTGTAATTTATCTGACACCAGTGCACTTAACTTAATATTTCATGGTTAAGAGAAGTTTTTATTGTGCAGATTGAGGCCTATTTTTTGTTACTAGTATGTTTATTAAAATTTTTATAAATAAAAATCATATTATAGGACATTTGTACATCCTAAGAATTATGAAAACAATTCAAAAAAGCAATCAAAAAGACTATTAAAATTTCAATGTTCTATGTAATGATAAAAGTAAATTTTAGAGCAGTGACTGTTCCATTATTCTCAAGTCTATGCAGAAAATTTCCAAAGAATAAAAGTATTCTGGAAAAAAGATAACTTTTCAACCTATTTCTATAACTGAAAACTCAAGTGAACCATTAATGAGAATAGGACAATTAAGAAATAAAGTTTTCTTTTGCTTTTGTCCTTTCCTTGTTCGATTTTCCTAGACTCTTATGTTCTTCTTTCTTACATTATGTTAATGTTTTCACAGTAAGTAGTTATTTCTGCTGGCAGGCTGCAATGTAGGTATGTGGGGGAGTTATGTTGTCCGGAAAAGTGGCAAAATAAATACACTTTATTGGAGTTGACCATCATGGAAATTGAATTTAGGGATCAGGTAGACTCTTTCATTTGACAGATGAAGAAACATAAGTACCATGTTATCCAAAGTCTCAAAAGTAGTATGTTACAGAACCAGTATTACAGAACCTAGACCTCTCTATGCCTAACCATCTATAGTTCATATTCTTCTATGGCTCCTGACAAGTACTGAAATAGCATAGGATAAAAAGACCCCCTCCCAATTATAGCATTTACTAATACTTCAAATTTACAATAATATAATTCAGAAAAGCAAAGTCAAAGCATTGTATTATGTCAAGTCAGTCCAAATCAGGAAATTTATTGAGTTCTATCAGAGTGAACACTTCCAAAAGCATATTCTATTCCAGTTATAACATTGCAGCCATTATTTAAAATTCAAGGTCACAAAAGCATCAGAGATTATAAGAGAGTTGAACAATTTATACTGGATTTTTAGTTAGGAGATTTGGGTTTAAATCCTACTTCTGACCGGTACAACCAGGCATAAGATATTTTACTTCTCTGAACCTCAGTTGTTATACCTGTAAAATACAGAGGTTCCTTCTTGTTCCAAATCTATTTTATGTTCTTCTGGACAACTCAAGACTCTTAAGCTACTTTGAACATCATAGCTAATTGTGAAATGCAAATTTTACTTCCTATGATTTTCAATTATAGGAAAGTCTTTCTTTTCTCCAGTTCTTCAAAGTTAACAATGGGCTTTCTTCATGGCATCCCCACCCAAGGACCCTTTTTGTTACTTTAGAAATAGTCTATATCTAGGCAGATATATATATATATATATATATATAAAATTGCAGCTAAATATAACTGGTGTACTAATAATGATTAACATTTTAAACTATCTGAAATCTTGTTGCTTAGTCATTTTAGTCATGTCCAATTCTTTCTGATCTTATTTGAGGTTTTCTTGACAAAGATGGAGTGGTTTGTCATTATAATTTTGATAATGACTTCAAAGAAGTACATTTCCTGACTGCAATGACCTATCAGTTTAAAGAGTCACCTTGAATCTTAAAACCCATGATTTATGGAGGAGGGAGGAGAATGAACCAGTGATTTTATTGGTCTAGAAAATTGCCAGTGGGGGAGGGATTATATCCAGGGGTTCTGATAAAGGCCTCATTTTTAAAATATGTAGAAAATTGATTCAAATTTATATTAATACAAGCCATTCTCCAATTGATAAATGGTCAAAGAATATAAATAGATAATTTTCAGATGAAGAAATTAAAGTCATTTCTAGTCTTATAAAAATGCTCTAAATCACTATTAACTAGAGAAATGCAAATTAAGACATCTTGGAGGTATCACTTCACACCTCTCAGAATGACTAAAATGACAGGAAAAGATAATGGTAAATGCTGGAGGGGATGTGGTAAAACTGGGATACTAATACAGTGTTGGTGGAGTTGTAAACTGATCTAACCATTCTGGAAAGCAATTTGGAACTCTGCCCAAAGGGCTATTGAACTGAGCATACCCTTCGATCCAGCAGTATCTCTACTGATTCTGTATTCCAAAGAGGTCATAAAAAAGTGAAAAGGACACACATGTGCAAAAAAATGTTTGTAGCAGCCCTTTTTGTAATGGCAAGGAATTGGAAACTGAGTGAATGCCCATCAGTTGGAGAATGGCTGAATATGTTATGGTATATGAATGTTATGGAATATTATTGTTCTGTAAGAAAGATCAGGAGGATGATTTTAGAAAGGCCTGGAGAAACTTACATGAACTGATGCTAAGTGAAAAGAGCAGAACAAAGAGGTCATTGTACAGGGCTACAAGATTATACAATGATCAATTCTAATGGACATGGCTCTTTTCAACACAGAGGTGATTCTGGACAGTTCCAATGATCTTGTTACAAAAAGAGCCATCTGTACCCAGAGAGAGAACTGTGGGGACTGAGTGTGGATCACAACATAGTAGTTTCACTTTTTTGTTATTATTTGCTTGCTTTTTTTCTTTCTCATTTCCCCCCCTTTTTGGTCTGAGTTTTCTTATGCAGCATGATAATTGTGGAAATATGTATAGAGGAATTGCACTCGTTTAACATATATTGGATTGCTTGCAGTCTGGGGGAGGGGTGGGGGAAGGAATGGAGAAAAAAATTTGGAACACAAGATTTTGTAAGGGTGAATGTTGAAAATTATCTATGTATTTTGAAAAAATGAAAGGCTGTTATTGTTTTGTTTTTGTTAAGGAAAAAAAAAAAAGAAAATTTCCAGCGAGGAAACTCTCTTTACCAGAGCAAATCAGCACCTGATTTTCAGTTTATAGTTTATAGAGTGTGCCTAAGATCAAATGATTTGCCCAGGTATATAATCAGTTTTTGTCATGTTAGAAGAGGGATTGTTTGTCATTTGTTAACACAGATTTAAAGAAGAATCAGGGAAATGCTTTGTTTAATACTCCATCATTCATCCATAAAACAAAAACAAAAACAAAAACAAAAAAAACCTGTGAACTACTTTAGATGCAACCCTGTGAACTATTTTAGTTTTAGGTTTTGATAGCAAAATCCTAAAGAGACAGCCACTTGAAATAGATGGCTAGAGGCATTCTCTTCTCGCTGTCAATGATGCTTAATCCCATAACTAGGGATTCATTCTTTGGTTTAAGATTTGATCTTTTAGGGCCAGAACTTGCATTCAATTTCTGCCTTTGACATATAATTACTGTGTGAATTAACCTTTTAATGCTCCAGGTACCTTGCTAAACTATAAATTGCAAACACTTGTTGATCTGTACTGGTAGGGAGAGTTTTCTGAGCAGGGAAGGCTCTGTATACAAAACAAATTATAGGCAGAGACCTCTTCCCCCTCATCAAAATAAAAGCAAATATTCCTGGGAATATTAAATCTTATCAGCAATTGGAATGACTTTTCCATGTCCCTTCTTAAGAGCAAAATAGGGTTTAATAAAGGGAAGTAGGGAACTTTGGGGTCTGTAAAGAAGGAAGGAGGAAGTACTATGGAGGAGGGGAAAGGGAACAGAAAGAAGAGGTATGTGGTGAAGAGGGCAAGGAAGTCCTACGGAAACAAACTGCCTACTTCACAATTTTCCATATGGCCAGCACCAAATTCACCAATGCTTTTCTTTAACAATAGGCTAATTCCTACCCAACACATTACAGATTATTTTATAATTCTGGGAAAGTTCACAATCCAAGTTCATCTTCATATCCTCTTTTGGTAGATGAAGCTCGAAAATCCATGGGTGTCCTGTCTTTTCATGTAGTGTCTGAGTAATGAGACAGAACTGATCTTTTTTTTTTTTTTAAGAGAATAACCAAATGGAGAAAGATTGTACTTCCTGTTTCACCTCTGTCAGGCTTTTAAAAGTTTTTCCAGAACAGTTTCTCCAAATAGAACCCATGCAAAGAAAAAGAAAAGTTTACAGCCTAAACTGGCAAAAAAAAAAAAAAAAAGGTTGAGAGAACCTATCACCATCTTCAAAGACTGAATATGAGAGGCAATAAATCAAATGTGATTTCTATTGCTGCCCATGATTTTTTAAAAATTTGTTTGTAATATTCTCTCTATAATAAAAATGAATATATTTTTCTTTTAGTTTTTTTTAATTGGACTTGTAATTTCTTTGGGTAAAAGAAACTCCCTGTGCCAAATACATGTTGATACCTGCTCAGCAACTTTTGGTCTTAAAGAATTGCCTACAACACTGGCACTGAGAAGTTTAATAATTTGCCCAGGGTCATATGTCAGAGGCAAGAGTTGAACCACACTTTAGAACAGTTTTCTATATAACACATTATGATGCCTCTTTTTTGATGATTCACTTTTTAAATTAATATTCATAATTAGAATGAATAAATAAGTAAAAAAAAATACTATGTGTCAAATACTGTGCTGAGCACCAAGGGAAAAAAAAATAAAAAATCAAGACAGTTCTCAATCTCCAGGAGCTCACATCCCAATTAAGGGGACACAACCCCTCCAGCTGACTTCATTTTAAAGGCAAGCGGAAAGACTAATAGTTTTTAGAGTTCAGTGGTACAATTAATGACAAGGCCCAGGAAGCCTTAGAGTACAACAACAAGTTATAAGGCAATGGAATTTACTGAATTTATTGTGGTGCTTGGTTTGAAGTTTGGATCCAAATCCATTTTCTTTCTTTTCTTTCTTTTTTTTTTTTTTTTTGCCATCAGCCATCCAATTTCCCAGCAATCCTTATTAAATGGTAATTCTATTCTCCTGGGTTTTTTTTGGTGCAGGGACACATAGTTTATATTTAGTGAAAAGCAGTCCCTTTGTCTTTATTATTAAAGGATATTTAGGAGTGTCCAAACCCAGGTTGCTTTTTAAAAATGACTCATTTCTTTCTGAAGAGCATTAAGCTAGTACCCCACTTTAGATTATTGGTTTGACAACATTGACACCTTGCTTTATTAATGGCTTAAAACAATTATTTTAAAATTTTATTTTGTTATTCTGAACTTGGTGAAAACCAACAAACATGAATATTTTCATATCTAAAGAACAGAAAAAAGAGAACTATGTGTGAAACTATAACTGTTACATACAGCTTACTTTTAAATGTATAAATTCATTCATTTCAAGCTATTCTTGTCTATCTCCTTTTGAACACTTTTTGCCCTCTTATGATATTTTAAAAAAAATGCTTCTTTGATGAACTATTATTTCTTTTCCTTTTTAGCATCACTATCATTAATTGTTTTTCTCTCTTAAATTTTTTGCTCACCCACAAACAGAAAAAAGAAAAAACCTTATTTTTTACCAAATTACCTGTCACTATTTCTTTTATCTCTTTGGAGTATTAAAATGCGAATGCTTAAGAAGAGGTAAATGTGCTAAACAAAAAAGAACACTGAACTATAAGTAATGAAACTTCAGAATTGAAACTCTGAAATCCAAATTCTGCAACTGACTGGAGGACATTGGTCAAGTCACTTCCCCTCTCTGAAACTCAGTTTCCCCATATACAAAATACAGAGTTTTCATTAATTGATTTTTGAAGTCCCTTCCATATCTTATAATCTTTAAGTAAAAAAAAAAACTGCCAAATTTTAATTTGGCTTTTCGCATATGTATATGTATCTGTCTAACTATGCATTCTTCTATGAAAATATATTATTTACAACCTTGGAACAAACCTTCCATTATTGTTATTTCCCCAGATCATCTAATATAAAGAGATTAGGAAAGGGGCAGAGTTTGGAATAAATTTATTGGAAAGAAGAGAGTTTTTTTATTTTTTTATTTTTTGAGATAAGTTTCTTATCTCCAGCATGTTCTTACTAAAGACCCTATAGCACATGGAGAAAATAAAAACTCAGAAAATGGTCTTTCCTGGTTATCTTCTCTCTTTAGACATACAGACAAATTTGAACAAGCAAAACACCTATAATGCTAATGTGGAAATATGCCCTAACAGTTGATGTTTTTACTTTGAATCACCAAAACTGATAGGAAGCTAGAAGTAGAGTAGTGATATAGATGGGGGATAGGGAAGTATTCTTTAATCTTTTTTGTGTCATGCATCTTTTTAGAAATCTGTCAAATACTCTGGGCCTCTGCTCAAAAGAATGCTTTTAAATTCATGAAATAAAATAGAATTCCAAAGGACATTAATTATATCAAAATATAGTTATCAGTTTTTTAAAGTTCATATACCCTAGCTTAAGATCCCCTGCCAAGGATCCTGGCTATTTTGCCAGAGCAATATCATCCTCCTCTGCCTGGATTCTCTCTGTATAGTTACAATATCCAAGACATGCCTTAAGCTATAGTTCAGGGCTTTCTCCTAGGTTTCTTTTTTTTATATCATTCCATCAAAGTCCTATATCTGCACCTCTGTCTATGTATATTCCTTCTAACTGATATAATAGAAATACAATCCTAACAGTTATAATAAGTACCATCTTCACATATAGGGACATAAACAGTTTAACCTTATTGAATCCCTTATGTTTTTTGTTCCCTGTTTACCTTTTTATGCTTCTCTTGAATCTAGTATTTAAAAACTGAATTTTCTATTTAGCCCTGGGTTTTTCGTCAGGAATGCTTGAAAGTCCTCTATTTCACTAAATATCCATTTTGCTTTCCTTCCTGAAGAATTATGCTTAGTTTTACTGGGCAGGTGATTTTTTATTGTAATCCAAGTTCTTTTACCTTCCTGAATATCATATCCTAAAGACTTCTGATCTTTTAATGTAGAAACTACTAAATCCTGTGTAATCCTAACTGTGACTCCAGAGTATTTGAATTGTTTCTCACTTTGCAGAATTTTTTCTTTGACTATAGACTTTTGGAACTTGCCTATAATATTCCTGAAAGTTTTCATTTTGGGATCTCTTTTAGGAAGTGATCAGTGGATTTTTTTTAGTTTCTTTTTTATCTATTCTTTCTGGGATACCAGGACAGTTTTCCTTGTTAATTTATTGAAATATGATGTCCAGGCTCTTTTTCTGATCATGGCTTTCAGGTAGTCCAATAATTCTTAAATTATCTATCCTACTTCTCTTTTTCATTTCAGTTGTTTTTTTCAACGAGATATTTCACATTTTCTTTTTTTTTTATTCTTTCAATTTTGTTTGATTAATTTTTGATGTTCCATGAAATCATTAACTTCTTCTTGCCAATTTTAATTTTTAAGGAATTATTTTCTTCAATTAGCTTTTGATCTCCTTTCCCATCTATTTTTACTTTTTAAGGATTAAAATTTTTCTAAACTTTTATCAGAAAAGTTTGATACATAGAGATTTTCCTCAATCAGCCACTTTCCTTCTTATCCTTAATACATTAATGTTCTCTGTGCAGAAGCTTTTTACTTTCAAGTAATCAAGGTAATCTGTTTCATCATTTGCAATTGCTTCTATCTCCTGTTTGCTTACATAGGTGTGAAAAGCATATGGTCTGTTTCTCTTTCTTTAATATTAAGGTCACATATCCAATTAAAGTGTATTTTCCAAATATTAATTTTAAGGAATCCTGAAGGTGCCTTCTTGTCCTTTTCAGCAATCTGTCGTTTCCAAACTTTCTTTGCTCCTCTAGCTTCTTTGGGAAAATTATTCTTAGGAATAGCTTTTCAGCCATCTCAACATTTGTAGAATGTTGAATTATGTTTCTATTGCTTGTGTATGGGCTCTTTCCCTCATTAAGGGGCATAGGAAAGCTTCCTGTGAGGCACATACATACCTTTCTCAACTTACCCCTCACCTTCAGCCAGCCAGATCTTCAAAAAGGGCTCTCCCAGCCCTGCTGTGCTGCATGCCTTTGAATTGTACAGGGGACTGAAAAGAGAACTAAGTTCCTACAGCTAGTTGACCCATTCCTATCTAGGCTGAAATCTCTATCAAGTTCTAGTTTTCTAGTTGGATAGATTTAGTTTAGCAAAGGAATTAAATGCTTTGGTGCTTTTAGAAGCTGCTGCACCCTGAGTTCAATCAATGAAAACTTCAGGTATCCTACAGATATTTTTTAGTATTATTTCTACTTTTCTAAGGTTAATATAAAGTTCAGCTTCTTAAGCTGGACTAAAATATAAATAAGAAATGCATTTTTTCACATGGACTGCATGGGAATTTATTTTCTTTACAATGCTTATGTGATACAGGAATTCTTCCTTCCTCTCTCCCTTCCTCCCTCCCTCCTTTCTTTCCTTCCTTGTTAGTGAGGGAGGTGAAAAGTAGAAGAAAAACCTAATAAATTGGAAAAAAAGTAAAAATTTCTTCCTTGTGGTGGAGTGAATAGAATCTCTTTTCTAGTCTCTATGACTTGTGGCAAAATAATTCAAAAATATTTGTTAAGAGAAAAGCTCTGTGAAAACCAGAATGGCCTTAATACACTAGAATAAGAGGAAAAAATAGTCATTGAAAGAATCTATCATTTCCAGAAAGAGATTCCACAAGGAAAAATCCAAGGAAAAATGTAACTAAATTTCAGAATTATAAAGTCAAAGAGAAAATACTAGAAGCTACCAGAAAAAAACAATTCAAGTATTGAGGAACCACAGTCAGGATTATCCAGGATTTAGCAGCTTTTACAATAAAGGACAGGAGGACCTGGAATACCATATTCCAGAGGGCAAAGCAAATTGGATTACAACCAGGAATCAAGCAAGACTGAACATATTCTTTCAGGGGAAGAGATGGGCTTTCATTGAAGTAGGGGACTTTCAATCATTTCTAATGAAAAGACCAGAACTAAACAAAAACAAATGAGCATTATGACTCTACTCCTTCCTACCAGTGTGATTAGTACAAATTTTTAGGGTCTCAGTTTCTTCATCCATAAATGACAGGATCAGCCTTAAGGGTCTCTGATATCTTTAAGCTCTAAATTATATAAATGTCTATTATAAAAGCCAAGAACAAGTAATACTTCATCTTCTTTATGGTGAAGGATTCCAACCAGCATCAGAGTAAGGGAGAGAACTAGGTTGGGATCAATCCAGTGTTCTTTTAAAGTTATTTTGACCTTCAAACTTAAATTAATAGTAACAGTTGTATTTGTAAAATCAGGCCAGAAAAAAAGGCTGAAAGAATGTTAATGAGATAGAAAACTTTCCCATCTTCCTATTCATTTCTGCAATTGATACTGAGTTTGTTGAATAGTGAGACACACTGAACCTCTGTTAGTTGCCATTTTGTTCAATGCCTTCTTCTGCCTCCTCTCTCCTCCCCCTAAAGGGAAAAGAATTAGGAAAATGTGAGCTTTTCAGTTAGATAGTTGATGATTTCAGGTGAAGTACAGGTTCAAAGGTTCACACATAATGAATTCTAATTTTACTGTAAGAAAGCTAAATTAAAATTACTTGTGGGGAGAAATAAATCAGGTATAAAATGGAACTTTTAATAAGTTTCTGTAGGTGTCACAAAAAGAATAAAGAAAAGAAGTAAAGAATTGAGAGAAAAAAATACCTGACAGAAAAAAAGTCAGTTGCTTCTGAAATACCACTAATATGGGCAGAACATTTTACTCTAAGAATAAGTCAATTATCTGACAGCACAAAAATGAGTCAGAAAGCAAACACAAGCTCCTAGATACACATGCTTTCTCAAATACACTCACTCACTTGAAATGCAGTAAAATTCAATGACCTAAAGGGGTAGAAAGCCAGGAACAAAGAGGGTTTCATTAAAAGCAACCTGTTTACAACAAAATGTCTACAAAAAAACAGAAGAAAGGATTTTAATCCTCCAAATAAATGAAGTACCAGAGCTATAATTTCCAGTGTAATAGGAAGGAAGTTTGGAAGAAGCCAGCACAAGCCAAGGGCCAAGTCTTCAGCACAGCATGTTTATGAGGCAGGGCAGAGATCTGGGATCATAAAATATACAAATGCCATGATCATAAATTTAGAAATGGAAGGAACTTCAACGCCTTAATTTTTACAGATTAGGAATGCTGAAAGTAGGGGATAGGAGAGATTTCTAAGGAAACTGAAAATGACATGGTGAGACACCAAGAAAAAGAAAATAGATAATTTTTCACAAGATTGGCCCTATATGGATCAAGAATAGATTTAAGAATTTACTTAATATGCCCATACTTGATGGTAAGAAACTTGTTCACTCAAGCTTAGATAACTCTTCCTCCAAGAGTGTATCATGCTGATCTTGAGCTCTGAATACTCAACAACTAGTATTTTTCACCTGGCATAGTGGTCAAAGTACTACTCTAAATCATCAACCAGTCCCACTCTTCCCAAAATGACAATATATTTCACATCAGCTATAGCCATCCATCTATAGTTCCATCTAGTTCTGCCTTCCTCTAGGGACCTTAGAATACAAATAAGTAACAAGTAAGATCAAGTGGATGACAGGATTTCTTAAGATATTTAAAAGGTAGCCTAGCTAATGGGACTAATGGTATAATGTCCCAAAAGGGTAGAACAATTTAATTCAACATTTATTAAGTATCTGCTATTTGTTAGGCATTGATCAATCAACAAACTCATTGAGTCCTATTTATACTTTTGTTGGTACCCTAAATAATGTATCTATTTGAATAATGTTCACCTGTCTTCATTAAAGTTATCAATAACTATCAGTAAATCATATAGTTTAATTTTCAAATTTATCTCTGTTCAATTTTTTTTTAGTTTTGCTCCAGCTAGATTAATAGCTAAGGGTGATATATTTGTGATAAGACATCTACTTCTTCTTCCTTTCTATTTCTCCAGGTATTTTCCCATAAAGACAGTCAAAGTGATATATACTTTAGGTATATAACTATATATACCTATATAGATATATAGGATTTTACTATGTCAGTGTTGGCTATATCAATATTAAATGATATTTCAAGGCTCTATAATTTTCTCATTGTGAGAACTCCATTCCTGATACAAATTGTAAACCTCTAGAAATTCTAGGATCATAGTTTTATTTATTTATTTATTTATTTATTTATTTATTTATTTTTTGCTGAGGCAATTGAGGTTAAGTGATTTGCCCAGGGTCACACAGCTAGGGAATGTTATGTGTCTGAGACCAGATTTGAACTCAGGTCTTCCTGACTTCAGGGCTGGTACTCTATCCACTGCACCACCTAGCTGCCCTGTTTTATTTATTTTTTAAAAAAGATAATTGCACATGAAAATGCAAATTTGTTATGTACAATTTGCTATTCCTTTTTAAAATATAATAGCTTTTTATTATCAAAATATATGCAAAGATAATTTTTAACCTTCACCCTTGCAAAACCTTGTGTTCCAAAATTTTCTCCCTCTCTTTCCCCAACTCCCTCCCCTAGAGAGCAAGCAATAGGATCATAGTTTTATTTTTTTTTATTAAAGCTTTTTATTTGCAAAACATATTCGGGGGTAATTTTTCATCATTGACCCTTGCAAAGCTTTCTGTTACAAATTTTTCCCTCCTTCCCCCCATCCTCTCCCCTAGATGGCAGGAAGTCTAATACATGTTAATTATGTTAAAATACTTGACAAAACGAATATGTGTATACATATTTATACAGTTATCTTGCTGTACAAGAAAAAATAAATCTATAAAAAAAATCTGAGAAGGAAAACATAATGCAAGCAAACATCAATAGAAAATGTGAAAATGCTATGTTGTGGTCCACCCTCAGATCCCACAGGCCTCTCTCTAGGTGTATATAACTTTCTTCATCACTGAACAATTGGAACTGGTTTGAAACATCTCATTGTTGAAGAGAGACATGTCCATCAGAATTGACCATCATATAGTATTGTTGTTGCCGTATATAATGATCTCCTGGTTCTGCTCATTTCCCTCAGCATCAATTCATGCAAGTCTCTCCAGGCCTCTCTGAAATCATCCTGCTGGTCGTTTCTTACAGAACAATAATATTCCATGACATTTATACACCATAATTTATTCAGCCACTCTCCAATTGAAGGGCATCCATTCAGTTTCCAGTTTCTTGCCACTACAAAAAGGGCTGCCACAAACATTCTTGCACATGTGGGGCCCTTTCCCTCCTCTAAGATCTCTTCGGGATATAAGCCCAATAGAAACACTGCTGGGTCAAAGGGTATTACAGTTTGATAACTTTTTGAGCATAGTTCCAGATTGCTCTCCACAATGGTTGGATCTGTTTACAGTTCCACCAACAATGTATCAATGTCCCAGTTTTTCCACATCCCCTTCAACATTGGTCATTATCTTTTTCTGTCATCTTAGGCAATCTGACAGGTATGTAGTGGTGTTTCAGAGTTGTCTTAATTTGTATTTCTCTGATCAATAGTGATTTGGAGCACCTTTTCATATGACTGGAAATAGTTTTAATTTCATCATCTGAAAATTGTCTGTTCATATCCTTTGACCATTTATTGATTGGAGAGTGGCTTGGAGTCATAAATATGAGACAATTTTAGAATTTTTATTTTAGAAATGAGGCCTTTCTCAGAACCCTTAAATGTAAAGATGATTTCCCAATTTATTGCTTCCCTCCTAATCTTGTCTGCATTAGTTTTGTTTGTACAAAAACTTTTTAACTTAATATAATCAAAATGATCTATCTGGTGTTCAATTAAGAGTTCCAGGTTTTCTTTGGACACAAATTCCTTCCTTCTCCACAGGTCTGAGAGGTAAACTATAGGATCATAATTTTAGAACTTGAAAGGACCTTAAAAGTCTAGTCCAATACCACATTTTTTTACGATGAGGGAAATGAAGACCAGTAAAATTAAATGAATTACTTGCATTCACACAGGAAAATAGCAGAATTGTAATTTAAATTTAGATTCTCTGATTTTAAACCTATTGCTTATTCTATTACATGGACTTGCCTGTCATTACAGGATAGTCCCATTGGTTGTATTAATTTATTTAGGAGTAATCAACTAGTCAATAACCCTTTATTAAGTGCCTACTATATGCCAGACACTATATAATTACAAAGAAAAGTAGAGTTCAGTCCCTACCCTCAAGGAGCTCACAATCTAATGAAGGAAAGTAGCAAATAAAAAGAAGCTGAAAAGGGATGGAGAGAGAGGGAAGGAGCAGGAAGAAGTCCAGAGGAATGTAGCAGGATGGGGAATGGTGAGATGAACGGGTACCTTGGACACCCTCTTTAAATGGATGATCTGGGAGGAATTCTCTACTGACCATTCTCCGCACTCTCCAATCAGAATGAAGAAGGGAACCCAAGAACAGAGTGTACTGACGGAATGTGTTTCAAGGTTGATATTATTTTGCAGAATACTGAAGTTCCTGGGGTATAACGAAAATTATAGAAATTTATCTGGGTAGGAATGAAGTCTATTTTCTGATCTGGGCACCTCCTTTAAATAGAAGGTCTGGGATTAAATGCAAAAAGTAAACAGGAACCTCTAAGGCTTTGTCAGCCAGAGCATTTGCAAATGAGTCTCCTTTGAGAGAAGAGACCTATACCAAAAAACAATCTAGGTAAAATGGCAGGATAGGACAGTGCAAAGAGTACTGAGCAGATCTTCATTCTTAGTTGGGCCATTTACTACCTGTGTGACTGTAGGCAATTAATTAATCAGCAAGTGCTTATTAAGCACCTTGTGTGCCAGGCAATGTGTTCCACACTGAGACTACAAAAACAAAAGATAAAAACATTTCCATTCTCAAGAAACTTAAGTCACTCAAGCTCCATGGAAGTTTCCTTATCTTTAAAATAAAAGGGTGGGACTAGATGATCTCTTGCTACTGTAACCTTATGATCAGGATAAATTAGAACTGTATAAAATTAAATTGTACTATAGTTAAAACTAAAGAGCAAAGCTAGTCAATGCTTTCAGGAAGCACTAATTGTATTTAGTGAAACCATAAATTATCATTCTGTTCATACAAATCCATTCCCAAAGCTAGTTGTTAGTTTAAGGAAAGCATTGTGTATGTTGCTAACAAGGCCAAGAACATGAACTTCACTCCTATGTTAATCCATTGGCTTTGCTCTGATCCATGGCCAGATTCATGCCTAATTGTGGTTAGGCTTTGGTCACAAATGGGGCTGAGAAAGAGAGTAGTTCAACACACAACAGTAAATTCTATTGGAAAAACAATTCATCACATATGTCCTTTGCATGGTGAATCAGTAGTTCCATGATCACAAGTCTTGAACTCTGAATAAACTCTAAATATTCCCTGATTTACATCGGCATTGATTGCTGTTTAAAATTTCAGGAATTGGCTTAGTTTTCAGGTTGAATCAATGGCTAAGATATATGTGTTTATGTGTATGTAGGAATTGTTTTCTAACACAATATCAGGGAGAATGGAACACATAGGACACTGAGAAGAAAGAAGGCATAAGTAGCATGTGGGAAATTCACTGGGGAAACTCCCTGGGAACAGGTAACTGGAGTGTAGGTTGCATGGCACTTGTAACTCTGCCAGAGTAGTAGGTGAGTCAAATAGTGGGAAGGCAGCTAGTGTGCCATTGATCAGACTGGTCTATGTTTGAAGGGAAGAGTGAGCAGAATGAATGCAGGGAAAGTACTGGTTTTGGTTGGGAGGTGCAAGGTAGCTATAGTGGTGATATTGTGACTAGCATCTTTGGGTCCTCCTTATTATGAGTGGGGGTGTTTGCAGGAATCTATGCTGTTCCAGGCCTGCTTCAGAGTCCAAACACAATGTACTGTAGAATTCCTGAATGTAATAATAAAAATAATAATAGCTAATAATAGTTAACATTTAAATAGCATTTACTATATGCACTTAACAATTATTATCATATTTGATCCTCACAACAATCCTGTGACTTAGTTGCTTTTATTGTCTCCATTTTACAGATGAAGAAACTGAGGCAAACAGAGGTGAAATGAATTGCCCAGGATGAATTCAAATCTTCCCGACTGACTGCACAATGCTCTATGCATTGCACCATCCAGGTGCTGCAATAGAATATTATCTTGTGGTGGAAATGGTGACTGAGGAAGTCAGAGCAAATGAAAAAAACTTGTAAGAACTGAAGCAGAATGAAGTAGAACCCAACGGACAATATACACAATGACAATAATAATATAAAGGAAAATAAAACTAAAAGCAAAATTTGCTACATGTGGTCTGAAAAAGGATTATTTTTTCAGACCACAAATTTATGTCTTCAAGATTGGGTCAGGATAAGGATTTTAGCTTTTCTTCCTTAATAACCAATTGTATTTCAAATCATCACAATAGATACATAATTACATTAGTGTGACCATTGTGTGAACTGTTCTGGTTCTGCTTACTTTTCTTCAATTTATATAAATCTTCTGGTGCTTCTCCAAAGCCTTCATAAACACTGAATTTTATGGCAAAATAATATTACATTACATTCATATGCTATAATTTTTATAGTCATTACTCATTGAAAGGGTTCTCAATCAATTACTTTCTGTTTTCTTAATGCAAAATGTTCTGCTATGAATATTTTGATATATACAGGGCTATTCTTTCTTCATTGGATCTCCTTAGTACTCTAAAGTACAGGCCAAGTAATGGGAATACTGGTTTGAAGAATATGAATTTTTTAGAGATTTTTTTTAGAACTCCCAAGTGTTTTCCAGAACAATTGGACTAATTGTGGATTTTATATTAATGCACAGAGTGTGGTGTTTATAGGTTTTGATGTTACCAGAAAAGTTGTGGCTAGTCATGACTATTACTGCACTATTCATTACTGTACATATACTGTATGCTGTACATATCTCAGGAATGTATAGTATAGACCTAATTATAAAATAACATATTACTTTTTTATCAGAGATGATTATGGATCAAGGACCTGGGAAAATTTGAGAGACAGAGGGTTGTCATTTCCAAATTGGAAACCTAGGAAAAATCTCGTCACTAGTTAGGTCAGTACATTGACACTAATTCTATACTGGTAGGGTCAGATTATATGTGTGTGTGTGTACATATATATATATATATACATACATATATATATACATATATATGTGTGTGCATATATCCATATATATATGTATGTATATATATATATGGACACTGTATTATTAAAAGTGAAAATCCAAGAACATCCTGCACTTCCCACATGAATTATAGTCCTCTAATTCCCACAGAGTCCAACATTGAGTGTTCCTTAGAGTTAAAGTAATAGCATGAGATTTCTTCCCTTTTTGGGATCCCCACAGAGGCAGATTGTTGTTTCCATCATTTTGATGAGCTGCTACTTTCTGCTTTCTCAGCTGGCATATCCTCCTATAAATACCCTCTCTTCTTAGAGATGTTCTTTGGTGACTATTGGGAAACTTACTACTTCCTAGTTACTCTCAGCCCTAGCCAGGGTGAGCTAGTCTCATAACTAACGCCCTCTCTCAGATAACTATATTCAGTCAAAACCGGGGCAAGAATTACTTAGCCCTGGGCATTACTGACTTTAGAATGCTGCCAAGTTAGTGTGACAGTTGTTCCCAGAAGATGCAGTGGGGTAATATAAGGAATATGACCACCAACACTCTGGGTTCTGTCTGTCTGTCCAGGTTTGGAGCCTGGTATTTCTTCTTCCCTTGAGTTTGACTCAGGCTGGTCCTCTGGTAGGTTTACTCTCAGATCAAAATGAAATAAGATCTCATAATTCATCAAATAATTAACAAAAAACAAATTTATTTAGTCCTATAAGGGGAAGGATGTTTGTTCAACCAGGATAAAGTATAGATTCAAATCAACATAGCTTTCTAGTCTTGTTCATGCTGCTTGTCTATGGTATGATACTTCAGATCTAGAGTTCTAGACCTTTATGTTCTGGGTGTTTTGTGCCCAGATGATTAAGAAGCTACACCAACGATCTGAGCCTTAATCCGCTGAGACAATCAAATCTTAATGACAATTTTAATACTTTTTAGTGAAAAAAAAAAAAAAACTAGCTTAATTTGCATATTAGTAGGCTGTTCCTCCCACCATAAGTAATTGAGCAGGTAGTGAAGTACAGTAAGAGTACTGTGAAGTCTAAGGATCTGGATTGAAATTCTGGTTTTGTCACTTATTACATATGTAACCATGGACAAATCATTTAAGCTATCTGGGATTCTAGGTCTTGTCTTGATAAAATGAGGGTGTTGGACAGCCTATAAGTTCCCTCCTGTCTTTCAGTCCAATGATGTGTTGTGGAAATTGATAATTTGAAGATTTGCTATTGGTGGCAATGCCACATCAAGTTAAAATTTCAATATAATTGACATTTTAAAAATGAAAATTATATAATATGGGAGAATTATATTGGGTTCTGCAATGAAAGAGTTCAACTGATGTTAAAACAGAACACAATTCTACACAAATTCTAACAAAGTCCTGATTTAAAGGTGGCTTCTTGCCCAGTTAGGGCACATTATCTGCATCATAATCACTTGAATTGAAAAACATGAAAAACTACATATGGTTTTTCAATTTGTACAGGGACAGTCAACTTTATTTTTAAAATAGTTCATTAATATGAAAACTTTTTGCATAATTTTGTGACAATATAGTGTTAGAACTTAAGACATGTATATATGTTATATATATAATTAAGAAATATATTACATTATAAAACAGGATTATTTTCTTGTATCAAAGTATTTCTTTGAGGTAAAAGAAATTGTCATTTGTCCTATTTGAAATAAAAAAGATTAAATACATTAATTTTATTTCAAAAAATTTCTCCTGAAATTTGTGTATCAATGGATATTTTGGAAAAATTGATTAAATAAATCAATACAATGTCCTCAAATTCATATTCTGACTAAAAGAGATAAAATTACTGCATTTATGAATATATCAGAGCTATGGATAATATATCTTTAAAATATTTTGGTAGGTATTCTAATTTTTACTTTTTCTGCTAATAAAATAGAAATAAAAATCTGCATGTTAACTATTTGTACAATTTATAGAAATAATTCTCACTTTATTTTAAATACTTTGATGTTTCTAAACATTAATACCTAAGGTGTTATGCCTCAGTTTCCCTGAATTGTTCTGCCTCAGTTTCCCTGGTGGCAACACTCCCCCCCCCCTTCCTGGCCATTAGGACTGAGATAATTAGGGCTCTGGCTACTCTGGCACTCCAAAGAGACATAAAACTCCAGATGGTTTATCTCAAATACCTAGATGGCACCCCCTATCTTTCCTGGCCCAGACTTCCTGTCTCTTGCTTCTTTACTCCCAATTTATCAGAATTTATGGTCCTTCCTGGAATTTCCACTCACCCAGTGCTCTGCCCCCCCTTGCCTTTGTTTCCCTGATAGTTGGAGCCCTATAAAAGTCTCTGGAATTATTTGCTGGTTGCTGGATGCTTTGAGACAAGAGTCCCATCTAGCCAGCTGGCTATGGCGAATATGGCTTCACTAGTCCAAATTCTCCACTATTAAAATATTAAAAACCCTAATTTCTGTCTTGACTCAGTCTCTCTGGCATTCTTTGGTAAAAGAACTTATTTTTCATGCACAAAAAAGCATTTGTTGTCATTTTATCTGATCAAGAAAGGTCTGTAAGACTTGTGAAAATATGTTGAAAACATAGCAGATGAGGTACAGAAAAGGGAGAGAGACAAAGAGAGAGTAAAAAAGAGTAGGAAGGGAGGAAAAGAGAGATTGAGAAACTTTCAAGAGAAGGCACAAGTCCCAGAGAAGATATTTTGAGATTAAGGAAATTGTGACAATTGTTCAGTAATGGGTACTGAGAATCATTTTGAAATTTTTAAATTTAAATTCTAATTCAATTAAATATTTTACTACTTCAATGTATGATTTCTACCTAGTCTGTTAGTAAGATACAAGCTAACTTCAGGAATTTCAAGGAAACTGGTGGGGACTCAAGTAATTTCCTTATCACAATAAACTATTATAGTAAGAGTTATGGTTTATTACACTTAACTGAATAATTAAAAAAGACTTTCTACATACAGATATATCTGTACAGATATGTTTATATATAGAGAAATTTGCTAGATTTAGATAGAAAGATAGTGTAATGCCAGAGAAATTTAGGCTAGACAGAGATTGGGTTTTAATCTTTTAATGTGGAGAGTTTTAGACTAGCCGACCAAATGGAACTCATATTCAAAATCATTCAACCCTGAGGAACTGAGGCAGGGAACTTTTTATAGGGTTTTAGCTAAAAGAGGATACATAACATTGAGTATACAATCTTATGGGGGAAACAAAGGCAGATAAGAGACACTGGATGGTTGGACAAGCCATAATTCCAAGAAAGAATCATAATTTAATCCTGACAGGATAAGGGTCAAGATAAGAAGGTCAGGACAGGAGACATTGAGGTGAGGGAAAATACTCATAAGGAGAGGGAACTATCCCAGCAAGAATTGAAATAAAGCACCTGGAGTTTATGATTCAATGGTATGTCAAGGTTTTTCCTGACTCAATTCTCTCAATCCTAATGACAAGGAAGGGGGGGGTGGGGTGGGAGTGGTAGCCATAATAATTTTATTCAAGGCATAACAATAGATTGATTAATTGATAGATCAGTATACAGAAGGTGCACCAAAAGTTTTAAGCTTTAAAAAGTTTTAAACTGGCTTTCCAGCTATTAAATGAGATTTACCTTCTGCATAAATAGCTCCTTTGATGGTCAGCATGGACAATGGCAGGGGGGAGGGGAAGGGAAGGAAGAAGAAAAAAAATTTCCTCTTCCCTCCCTGATAGGGTTTCTACTTCATGAAAGCAGGTTCTGGCTTGCATTCACAAAAATTACTAAACTCTTTCTCAAGCCAAGCTATTTAAAACTCATGGGGCTTGGACCCATTTTCAGTTTGACCACTTGTCAGGAACAGGATGTGGGGATTCATGCTCCAATGACTTGGTCTAGACAATTTTGGAAGTGCTTTCCAATTCTGAAATTCTATTTTGAAAAGGGAAATATGACAATTGATTAGAGCATGGCTTCCTATGATTTCTGTAATTATATGAGGCACATTGATTTGGACCAAGAGAATAATTTGAGTTGTTACCAGCATGATTTGAAAGTTCTGTTTGCATAAATCTGTTGTGATTTTCAAAAAGAGTTTCCTGTTTTTCAAGGAAGTATTTATGGTGAGATTTTAAGGTATTTTCTCCCTTTGTCTCAACCTGGCATTTCTTTTGTTTAAAGACTGTATCAAAAAAAGTTAAAGATCAAGGTGGATGAATTAAATGCCTAAGAGTTATACAAAATCAATTAAATATTTCATGAAGGTATCAAAATACCCATAGAGTTAGGATACTTTGTAAAAAATCTGATAAAGCCTGTTGACCACTTCTCAAAATAATGCTTATAAATGCATAAAAATATACAGGGTTGCAAAGAAAACCAATTATGTTGACATAAAAATGTAATTTATTTCCCATCCAAGTTCATTGATCACTTTGGGTTTGGGATGAATCTCGGGTTAAGAAGTTTTGCTCTGCATTAATTTTTTTTTTTAAATGAAGAGTTCAGAGACTACAGAGAAACTTTTAAAAAACTTTCATTTCTTAAGGATAATTGGAGAGTGTATTTGTGGGAGGGGCAGTAAGGGGGAGAATTGAGTCTTGGAACTATAGGTAAGGACCAAAATAAGGAAGTTTCAGTTATAAAGTAGGAGTGGAAGAAAGGAATTCAGTGAAAACTAATTATCTTGTAATACTTTGAGAGAAACTGAGGCAATATCACATATTGGAGATTAGGTAATAATTGGAGAGTTTGGAATCCATAGCTATGGATCAGGACTGCTGGGACTCTTGTCTCAAAGCCCACAGTCCATTGAGAGTCTAGACTGGCAGCTATTAGCCAGCCGTCTGGATCTCAATGTATCCAGCAGCCTAATGAGGGGTATTGAGGATTTTATAAGACTCCAATGAGTAGGGGAACAAAGAGCTCAAGAGGCAAAAGGAGGGATAGGGCACTGGGGGAAATTGGAGTTCCAGGAAAGGACTATCAATTCAGTTCTGACAGGTTGGGGTTATGGAGGAAGGGATCATAAATTGTGATAAGTTTGAGAAGAAGCTAGGAGACACTGAGTCTGAAGCCAAAAGATAAGGGGGATGTCTAGGTATTTGAGATGGGCCATCTGGAGGTTTCATGACTCTTTGGAATGCTAGCCCAATTATTCCTGATGGTCAGAAGGGAGTGGGGGAGTTGCTACCAAGGCAGAACAATTAAGGGAAACTGAAACAGAGCAATTGAGGGAAGCTGAGACATGGAACTGTGGCACAACAATATTTATCCAAAACCACACCTTGTAGGAAGAATTAGTACATCTAGTTTTTTGAAAAGAGGTGGAAAACTGGGGGCCAGATTTATTTAGGCACCTGCCCAATTCAATGGCCAGAGCCCTAAACCTGGAGTCAGGAAAACTCAAATCTGGTTCAGATCTGGCCTCCCACATTTACTAGTTTAGTGACCCTGGACAAATCCCTTAAATCTTTTCTCCATTTCCTCATCTTTGAATGAAGATAATAATAACATATATCTTGCAGGATTGATGTGAACATCAAATGAGATACTATTCATAAAGCACTTAGCACAGGCCCTGGAATATAGTAGCCACTTAATAAATACTTATATTCTTCCTTCCTAAGCAGATGTCAATTAGCTTTGGGGGAGTTTCCTCACTAGGAGGGTTACTTAACAGCTCTATCAACCAGGTAACAAACACCATGCACGTTTTCCTATAAATTATTCAAAATTATTGTTCCATTTTTTAAACCAGCTTTTACAATTTGCATGGTATAAAAACAAATCTCAAAAGTTTTTTTTTTAATTTATATCTCTCTTGAAATGAATTATTTAAAGCCTGTTTTCATGTTGTTGTTTATAATTTGCAATTATTTACCCTCTTGTGTCAATTCCCCATATATTTTGGATTTTAGATTTTTATTGATTTTGGAAGCAGACATTGTTTTCTCTTCTACTATTTCACTTAATTCAGTCATACAAAAGCTTGTAAATTTTATGTTGTTAAAATTAGCTGTGTTATCTTTTATAATCTGTACTGTCCTTTCTTTGGTTCAAAGTCTTCTTTCTCTAAACCCTCCTCCAGCTACATTGTGAAAATTATGATTTGACCTCAGGCCACATATCTGTTTTGAGCTGTGTGGTTTATATGTTGGAAAATAAAATGGTTTTTCGAAGTGCTTCACAGACATTATTATTGAGGTAAAAACAATAACAATTAAGTTTTATTATAAGCATAGGCTCAGATCTCAGACTAAAAAAATGTGAATGAAGATTAATATTCTAACAAGGCTTTTTATAGATAAAATCATATCAGAGTGACAGAGAAATATTTTTTGGATATCACAATCTTGTATGTTCCTCTTAAACTATAAAAATTAAAGGCAAATTTATAATCCCATGCTTCTTTCAATATCATAAAAGTTGAACAAACAGCTAAATAGTCATAATCTCATATGTCTCATCAGGAAACAAATTTAGTTAAACAGACTCTATAGAGAAACTAAGTCAGGTTGTAGATTAAAAACTGAATTTGCAAAATTCAATGTTTATAAGACTGTAAGGCTATATTTTAAAGAAGCCCCAATGAACTGATGGGGAGGAATAGGTTTGCATAAAAGCATTAGGGAAATTTTTCCAGAAATAAAATATTTTAAAGATGCTATATTCCCTTCTTCCCCTCACTTGGCTTCTTATCTCAGGAATGTCAAGAATCTTTCCTTAACACTATTATTCCACGAGTTGGATTTTAGTCAGGTAAAGTTAATATTAACAGAAGACAGGCATTCTTAACCAAAAGTTGCAGAAAGAATGACCTGAACCCCAAA